>LZPO01097762.1:0-20553 GCA_001675575.1 Neotoma lepida
AAAAAAAAAAAAAAAAGTTATTTCAAAAGGAATTCCCAAAAAACAGAATTTTATAATTGATCTTGTACTATTTCTAATTCTGCACAATACTATATTCATAAGGAAAACAAAAATGTTGAAATATGAGCATCAAAACAGAATTTATATGCTAAAAAGGAACTCCATGAATTATAAAGTTAACCTCATCTAATTTACATAATTTCTACCAGTTTAAGAGGTTTGACCTGTTGTGATTTTTCCATATAGAGAGTACCAGGAAAGCAAACTTGTGTGTGTATAAATTGTCCCAATTCTCTAATTACTCCATTTTATGATCAACCTTTTGTGTACAGATGTCTTGCTAGGGAAGAGCTTGGTATGCAACATATCATTTTAGAAATGATCACTATGGGGACTTTTAGGCCATATTCTCACACATTGAACTATCTAACATATGAAAGAAATTATCTTGCAACCTGCTGACCTTAAAGATGAGCAAACACAAACACCATCTTATCTTGGGCCTTTGGTCATGTCAGCCTCTTACCCACTGCTTCTCTAAACTGTAATGATAGTGTGCTTACACAATAGCCCCATATTGTTCCAGGCAGCTTGGAACTTAGGTGTGTACTGCACCCAAATATTCTCTACAGTAATTTGAGCACAAAGGGATGTGGCTAAGTGAAGAGACTAAGCAATTGGAAGGAACTTTTGACAGGACCCATGGGCAGCCATGTACAGTCTGTGGGGATATATCCAGCAGCTTCTGCCTCTGGCCTATAATATGGGCTGGGTCCTTCTGTCTCATTCAGTCTCAGATATTTAAGAGACAGTTGTCTTTAGAGGCCACATTTTGCATACAGAATAGCAGAGAGAACAGCTCAAAGCCTGGCCTGAGTCACTCTACAAAAGGAAAGGTGAACCGGAGCTTCTTGAAGACAATTTCTCAGAGCAAGTCACTGCTGGGGAGTGCCAGGAACTTCAGTCTTAAGTCTAACAGCCATCTCGAGTGCTGACATGCTTGTTTAAAGCCGTTATTACTAAATTAATTAATTTCAAAAATCATTGGAATTAAACATAATACCACCGTTATTACTGCCTATTTATATCATGCCTTTTCTCCAAGGAGATTAAGGTGATTAAGAAACTCCTAATTAGCTAAAAGTAATTGAATCACACAGTCTTACTCTAGTTTCATTCGTTTCTCTCAGGTCTGGGGTAACCATGAATAGATGTTACTTAAGAGAGAAAAGCAACTGGAGACTTGTGTGTGATGGAAAGCGAGACTTTCAGCACAGTGTAATGNCCATGGTATCTGGCCCTGACAGAGGCCAGCATGCACAGAAGTGTGGGCAGAGTACTTACACATAAACTCAGATACTCTTGCTGCTGCTGAAGGCACAACATGAGTGTTCCATACCTTCCCTTTGTAAGGAGAGCCCACAGACCTAGCCAGGTGGTGGGAAGACCAACCTTCTCTTTAAACTCTGAACTTTATGCGGCTTCATAATAAGCATCCTGATCTCCATGCTCAGAGCACTGAGGAATGACTGCTGCTGTGGGTCTTAGGGCGATGTTACAATTCGCTCATGTATAGAGGTTGTAAAACTTCAAGGATATGTCTAACCTTTGAAAATTAATAATGCCGATGATAATTACTAATATTTATTGAGGATTTACTATGTTTGGGCTAATTAAATTTAGTTGCACAATCCTAGGAGGGGGTGATCTCATGCTCGTTTTGTAGATAAAGAAATGGACTTGGCCACAGTGGCAGAAGTGACCAAAGACTGCCTTGAGATCAGGACTCACATTCTTTACCAGCACCCCAACAGCAAATAAATAAAGGAAGATACAACTACCCATCTCTTCTTCCTCTATCCTGTCTCTAGCCAGACACTGTATCCTTATATAAAAATAGTTGTGTGTGTACAACATGTTGTTCACACCCATGTACACCTACCGAGATGGTCTGTGAATGCTCTACTATACTTACTAAGATTCATCCTTTGCAAAACATCCCCTAGGAGTCAGCTCACAGTGGCAGGTTAAAAAAAAAGACAATGCTTTCCCAAGGTGGGGTTGGGACTGGCAGGAAGTGGGTCAAGACATCATTCTCCAGAAGCACAGGAGTGCAACATGGTGCCTCACTGGGGCCTACAAGGGTGACAGAGGTGCTACCATCTTTCAAAGATGTTTCTAGTAGAGCCAAGAGCAGCCCATTCCCACTCAGATCTTCCCTGCTGTCCTCTACCCAGTCCATATGCTGCAGCACTGACTACTAACTAGCTCATGTGACTATTGGGGTAGCACCATTAAGTCTAGACATAGGCTAATGAACCCAGGAGTGGAATATCCATGAATGCCTATGCCTATCTTCCTCTCATCCATTGTCTGGTCAGTCTCTGGCCTCCTGCATTTGGCCACACCCTCCTGCTAAGCACCCCTCACTGATTTAGGAGTCTCATCTACTACTAAGATAGGAAGGACGGCCACTTACCCTCAGAAAGGCACTTCACAAAGTAAGAGGGAAGTGACTGACATAACAAGTAGCTAGGGTGGGATCCACACCGGCACTGGGTAGGTAGGTGGGGTTAAGGGGCTCCAGGACATCCTTCCCATTGCCCAGGAGGGATTGGGTTTTCCAGGACTGGTCTCTGACACAGCACTCTTTACTAGACAGTTTGCAGAGTGTGGTCAGCAAAGCGTGGACTGAATCATTTGGGAAGAGCCCTCTTCCCTGCCCAAAGGGAGGTGAAAGGAAATAGGGTTTTCGGTCTTAGTAGCTCCACTTAGTTCCATTTTCTCTACCCAGCCCTTCACCACCACAGCCCAAGAAACGCATGATTTGGCTTTAAAAAGAGAGCATGACTTAAATTCAATTATTTGATCAGTTTTTTTTATAATGCCTCATTACCAAGCAGTGCAACAGTGAATATAGACATCACTAAATATGTGCGAAGCTACATACTTCCATTTTGTTGGGCTTTTACACAGAGCTCTCCTTAACCATCAACATTTTCACATATTATTAAAAACTCAAAAGCACAAGCTAGTTCCCATTGTATCTCCTTTTCTGATTCACACCTCTTGCTTTCTCAGGTCCAGACCATAACAATAAGGCCCTTCCTTGCTCTCTCCAGGCAAGAAGGACTCAGGCAATTATAATATTTTCTTCTTACGAAGTCAGCAACTAAATCATGTTCTTGTGGACCAAAGAGGCAAAATGCATTGAGTACATTAGATGAGAAGAACTTTTAAAATCATGATTTAGGCTGGCAAAAAGAAGTTTAGAAAACACAGTATCAAAATTGTTCAGATCCTCTTTGACAGGCTGGCATACTGTAAAGGGAAGAGGGGAAAAACTGTAGGTCTTGGGTTAGGAGTAACTCCTGCCATAGCCACCTAACTCCTATAGTAGGAAAGCAGTAATTGGTAAAATTTAATGGCTGTGATTACATATTCTGAAATGTAAAATTTACAGAACTTTCACATTTTGAATTCTTTTCAGTTATTTAGAAATGTACAAACCATTTCTAAATTTCTTAGTCTGCAGACTATTATAAAATGGCTTTCTGATTTCTCCTCTAAAATAACACATGACATTCACCTAAAAGTATTCAGGACAATATAAATTTGATAAGCTATGTGCACGTTTTAGAAGTTAACATGAAAAATAAAATACAATTACTATTTTTAAGGGGAACACTTGTTAAGGCATTTGCAGGTAAAAGAAAAGTCTATGTTATGGAGATATAAAGAAGTCTAATATACAACAACAGAAATTAGTGGGTGTCATTCCATTTTATTCACAAAGACATATTTATGCTATCTTGTTTTGGAACAAGATAAGTGACATAAATGCTAAAATTATTCTGTGTTTTCATGCTTCATAATGACATAAATAATAGAAAAACCCCAGTTGACCCCTTTCCAGTGTAGAAATATAATTATTATAAAGATAATTAGAAAGATCCACATTGATTTAAAAATAATTAAGAATTTCTGTAAATAAATGAAGACCCTCCCACATAAAACTTCCATGTAAAATGCAACACTCAGCCCTAAATATTCAGTAGAGATATATATGCTTTAACTTAAACCTTAAGTTATTTTTAAATTGATCAGTATAAACAACCAAATAAATAAAGATTAACCAGTAATGAAACTTACAGAATTAAACTCAATTCATACTACATCATAGTATTTCTCTCTGAGTTCATGTAAAATTCTTATCGTTCTTATTGTTCAGGATTTGGAGGGAGAGCAGCATAGTTATCTCACAGCAAACTGAAGGGACAAAAGTGAAAAACACTGTTCAGTAGAGCACTGTGGGCTGGCAAGATGACTCCTCACCACGGAAGCATGGAGACCTGAGTCTGGCTACTAGGCTCACCTAAAAGGCTAAGTGCAGTGATGTTTGGAATCCTAGGCAGAGCCAGGCAGATCCCTGGAGCTCACAGGCCAGCCAGCATAGCCAAACAGGTGAGCACTTGTCTTAAAGTGAAGAACAATGAGGAAGACACCTGACGCTGGCCTCTACATGCACGTCCACTCAAGTGCACATGCACCTACGCACATATACATTAGGACACACACAACCTCCTCACCAAATAATAACACATCCTTCCAGCACTCGGAGCTAAACTAGGAAGATTANCAAGGTTTATGGCCAACAAAGGCTACAGTGTGAGACCCTGTCATTAAAAAAAGAAGAAGAAAAAAAGAAAGGAAAGAAGAAAGGAAGAGAAAGAAAGAAGAAGAAAACAGCAGAGTTTGTGGCATACCCAGTAGGGAGAAGGCAGTATGCACAGGGATGCACAGGGCATGCAGTCTTAAATCCGGAGAGAGTGAGGGTGAGGGTAAGTCCTTCCACCATGCAAATAAAAACAAAGTAAGGAACTGATGGGCAACGCTTGTACTGGCTGGTTTTGTGTGTCAACTTGACACAAGCTAAAGTCATCAGAGAGGAAGGAGCCTCAGTTGAGGAAATGCCTCCATGAGATCCAGCTGTAAGGCATTTTCTCATTTAGTGATCTATGGGGGAGTGCCCAGCCCATGGTAAGTGATGCCATCCCTGGGCTGCTGGTTCTGGGTTCTAAACGAAAGCAGGCTGAGCAAGCCAGTAAGCAGCTCCCCTCCATGCCCTCTGCATCAGCTCCTACCTCTGAGATCCTGCCCTGTTTGAGTTCCTGTCCTGACTTCCTTCAGTGATGAACAGCAATGCTGAAATGTAAGCCAAATAAACCCTTTCCTCCCCAATTTGCTTTTGAGTCATGGTGTTTCCTCACAGCAATAGAAACCCTAACTAGAGCAATGCTTAATTTGTTCTTCTTATGGACTAAGGTCAAAAGTAGCATACCAACTTCCAAGGGCTTCCAAGCTTTATCAAAATATCAATTGTCATTTACAAGAATACGCCTGTTTGGGTGATAAAAGTCAGTCTCTCAAAAGAGCTATGGAAAGTGTGGGGGACATGCCCCCACTTTTTCCCCCAGGGTACTTGACCAGGGAGAAGTGAGAAATATTAAGATAGAAATATAGAGGAGAGAGACAGATAGAAACACAGGATAGTCTTGGGAGGGCCTGGGTCAAAACCCACCAGCCCCTTCTGTCTCTTCTAAAGGGCTTTTATAGGAATGCCAAGGGGTGGAGCAAAGACCTGCCCCTTGCATAGCCAAGTGCAGACCCTTCCAAACACCTGGTAACCATGCACGTGTTCAACCCATCCCCTTATGCAGCCCTGCTGTGTAAAGCAAGCTCAGATCTCACTAGGAAACTTCTGTGGACTCCAACAGGAAAGATACTTAATAACATTTGCCTGCGTTCATTCATGACTAAGTCCTGAAACAGGAAATTAAATGTATGCTACTATCCAGGAGAAGATAACAAATGATGGCCCAAGAAAGTGTTAATAATTACATTTACTTGAAAACAATATTGAAATATATGATTTGCCATATAAACTGGATATTTCAAAAGCTTCATTTTTATGGAGTAGACTCCATGCAAATTATTCCATTTCTTAGACTACTTGTCTTCTAAAATGTGTATTCACACATAAGATGTTTATGCTACAAATATTGACAAACTCACTGTTGCATTTATGAACAAATTCTTGCATTACAATTAAAAATGTGTGTGTTTGAGAGAGAGTGTGTGTAAGTAGAGGTCGGCGGTATACATGCATACGATGTGGCTAACCTTCAATGTCATTTCTCAGGATCCTTCCACCTTGGAAGATCCAAGCAAAAACATGGCTTTTCATTGGCTTGGAATGCAACCCCTATTAGATTAGACTGGCTGGCCAGCTAGCCCCAGGGATCCACCTGTTTCCCCTCAACGCTTGATTGCAAGTACATGTAAGAAGAACTTCTAACCAGTCTTATTAATAAACACGCGGAACAAGAAATAAGGGTGAAAATCTGACAGAGATCAGAGGAATTAGGAGCAAGCCACCACTTACCAACGCTGCCTCTACTTCCCAGGAGTGAAGCGGAGCAAAAAGCGAGCCTTCCGGTCTAACCTGGCTTTTTATACCTTTCCATCTGCTATCCTCACTAAGCTACATCACTTCCTGTCTTGTCTGCATGGATCTTCAGAACTCTAAGGTTGACGCTGGGATTAAAGGCGTGCGCCACCACCGCCCAGCTGCTAGTTCCCCATGTGACCTTGGAGTCACAGAGAACCAAATGGATTAAGGGCGTGTGCTAACTTGCATGGCTATTGTTTTTCTATTAGTGGTTGGCAGCCCCGTTTTTTCCTCTGACCCTCAGATAAATTTTATTAGGGAGGACAAATAAGATATCACCACAAGTACACTACCCTCACACTTAGCTTTTTTTTAAAATATGGGTTATGGTATCCAAACTCAGGTTTCATGCTTACACAGCAAGTATTTTACTGACTGATCCATCTCTCTATCCTATCACCAACAATTCTATGTAATTTCAATCTAGTACTACTTTTCTAAATAAAATATCACATGCTTCACTAAATGACAGAACTAGTGGGTCCTGCATTTCTAAAGTCAGGGAATGATATGACATTCCTAATAAATAAAATTACACATCTTGACACAATGACATATTAAACAGTTCATCCAAAAGACAACCCTTGGTCAACAGAAAAGTATTTCTATAAAGACATTTATGTGTGTAATTCTTACTTAGTAATCGAAAGCCACACTTTGAAACCAGCACTGGTAAAATATTGCTGGGAATCAAATATCACCATTAACAGGCTGGAGAGCATCCTGAATCCACACCAGCCCATGAGGGCCAAGAGTAGGCTTGGGTGTCAGGAAGGTGCTTCCTGTTTTACTGTGAACCTCAACTGACATTTTCAGGGTTTCTAACACAGGCTGACCCACCCACTTAAGAGCCAAAACACAGCCATAAGATGAAGACAACATGACTCCCTTCTAAGGGTGGAAGCAGGCTGAATGCTACAGTAAATTAAGAAACAGCATCAAATTGGCTACTTTCAGTTTTGTCATTTGAAATTATCTGGAACTTGCAAACTGCACAAAATATACAAATTACTATACAACAAAGGGCAGCTGGGTTCTGTGATTCTTTGAAAAGAATTCCCATAAACAGAACCCACACAATCCACAAAACAGTTTGAAGAGACAAGCCATCATTAAAATAACGACAATTAAGGTATTACAGATTCCAGACTCTATGCAAATCATACAAAGGACTATAATGTTTATTGGTTGCTTCAATATCAAAGGGCTCTGGTGCTGGAGAGATTTAATGACTAGAATATATGCATGAGGTATATGTCTTCACAGTTGTCCCCTCTACCACCTTCCTTTACTCTTGGCAATTATCAGACTTAATACAAATTACTCGCCCAGATACAACAAACAGATGCCACTTTTCCAAAACACTGGAAGAAAAATAGTATTCATCTGACAACAATCAAGACACACAGAGAGTAATCCAGCTCTATTTCTTTCTCAATCATCATAAAACAAGACTTTAAGCTTGCCTACACCTTCTCACATTCTACTTCTTGCTCTTTTTCTGGCTCCTCTCTGGAATGCCCAAATCCTTTTCTTTTTTCGTTTTTAAAGATTTATTTATTATGTATACAGTGTTCTGCCTGCATGTATGCCTGCAGGCCAGAAGAGGGCACCAGATCTCATTACAGGTGGTTATGAACCACCATGTGGTTGTTGGGAATTGAACTCATAACCTCTGATCTATCTCTCCAGCCCCATCTNAACCTTTTTCTAGGTGATATTTCAGGAAGAAAGTCTTTAGGGTGATGTAGAGAATGGGCTGCAGTGAGGAGGGAAGGCCAAAAGGCTCAGTGCCCTCAATGATCCAGAGGTGTAGTGGGACAATGTAAAGGGGTCCTTTCTCATACAAGCATGCTGTTTGGAACAGGGCAGGTGAAGCTTCCTATCCAAAGGATGTGATACAGATCTTAGGCAACTAAACACAAAAAATTCTCAGTTTCCTAGATGTTTACTCATGCAGGGTCTGACCAAAACATTAAACTTGAAAGTCAGGATCTGTGAGAAGTAAACATCCTCCAAATTATTTTATACCAAGAAACAGGCCATAGTCCCAGAGTTTTACCAAATAGGGTGGAAATTTCCCTTCACCTAACCAAGGCAGGGCAAAAGGTTTGGAGTTCTTAGATAAGAAGAGGATAGAAGTAGAGGTGACCCCCCCATCTCCTGTGGTCAGGTCAGGATGACTTCTGAGGCAGTTAGAAAGCCCTCCAGAGTCCCTCCACATGGCTAGGCTCTAGGCTGACAGGGTGAAGGGAGAAGTGGTAGGACTCAGATTGGCATGGTGGGCATGACTGAAACAGAAGGCATATACAACCACGCCTCTGCAGAAATCCAGTGGCACTCTAGGGCAACAGAGAGCACTGAGAAAGGTGAGAACGAGCCATGCTGCCCCACAGCTGAGCATGCGCACTCCAAAACACGTCAGGCATCAAACAGANGGAAAACTTAGGGACATGCACTGCCCCAAGAAAGAGAAGACAGATATATTTTCTTTTTCACCTGGGCTGAGTATTAAGTCCTCAGACTCTGTCACACAGGTAGAATGTGATAAAAGGCTGCACTCGAATAATGATTACAGGAGGTAAGGAGAGCAGTGTTCCCTCCTATGTTCAATTCAGTGTGTTCAGAATCTAGTGTGGACCATATAGTTCACTGAATAAACCAGGCAAGGAAGCTAAACACATTCTCATAGCTTCAAAACATAACCAGTGTATATGGCTGACCAAAAAGAAATATGTGTATTGTTATGTCTAGAAGTACAGAATTACAGACATATATGAAGTCCCCTTTTAAATAAAATTCCTTATAGGGATCCTTGACAGAGAAAATAACTTGGTAAACAACTTTAAAAGCACCTCAACCCACAGACACAATACTAATACAAAACACTTCTAAGGGGGCTGGAGAGGTGGCTTAGCAGTGAAGAGCACTTGCTACTATCACAGAGGACCTAGGTTCATTTCCCAGCACCCACATGCTGGCTCAAAACCATCTGTAACTCCACAGGGGCTCTGAAACCATGTTCTGACCTTCACCGGCACTAAGCATGCATGTGGCACACACACGTATGTATATGTGTGTGTGTGTGTGTGTGTGTGTGTGTGTGTNTATAAATACAACTCTTAATTTTACCTACATTAAGAATTCCGGGGCTGGAGAGATGGCTCAGAGGTTAAGAGCACTTGTTGCTTTTGCAGAGGACACGGGTTCAATTCCCAGTATCCACATGGTGGTTTGCAACCATCTGTAACTCCACTTCCAGACCCAACATCCTCTTTTGACTTTCTTGGGCACCGAAAGCACACATGTGGTGAACATAGGCATGCAAGCAAAACACTCATACACATAAAATAAAATGAATAAACATTACAAACAAGAATAACAAGAATCAATTCACAAAGTCCGAGGGGTGAGGAGTAGTAGACACTTCAAGGGCCACTACTCAGCAGCCTGAGAGCTCTGCACCACCTTTCATGGAAGCCTGACAAGCCATGCAGCTTTCCCCCTTGTTCCTGCAACCATGTCCATTCATGAAACAGATTCAAGAACAAAGGAAAAGATGTACAGAAATGCAAATAGAAGTTAATGTGGGACTGAGGAAAGCTAAGAAAGATGACCAGATGCTGAAAAGAGAAATGTCAGCTCATTTCCCAACAATGTCACTTCTCCACTGCAGGAAACCCACAACAATCAGGGCATTATAAATTGATCTGTCAAGGACACCTTCAAAGGCATAAAAGCAACAATTTGGAAAGCCAGCCCCAACCTACTAAAGTTCCTCAGAAACTGCTTCCCAGGGAGAAACGGCCTCCTATAGACAACATCATCGGGCTAGTTTGATCCCCAAATTTGTGTCCTTCTTGGGCAGAACTGTCCCACTCAGCTTGAATCTGCTTGGGAACTTACTAACATTGCTTCTGGAACATCTAAACAGACCAATGCTATGGTGGATAGAGGTGCTATCCCAGCATTCATTTCTCTCGGCATCAGCGAGCAAGGTGTATGGGCTCTTGGAAAGATTGCAGGTGATGGTTCAGTTTCTGAGAAACAGATATCAAATATGGTGCAGCTGACCCACTGTTGGCTCTTGAAATTCCTGATCTGCATCCTTGGCATGTGGTTACTTACGTAATCTTACCTGGACACTTTCAAACCTTTGTTGAAACAACAATCCTGCACCCCTCTTAGATGCTGTTGAGCAGATTCTTCCTACTCTAGTTCATCTTCAGCATCACAAGGATCCTGAACTATCAGCAGATCCCTGCTGGGCTATTTCCTACCTGACTGATGGTCCAAATGAGCACATTGAATGGTTGTGAAGACAGGAGTTGTGCACAACTTGTGAAGCTTCTAGGAGCTACTGAATTGCCAACTGTGACTCCTGCATAAGAGCCATGGGGAATATTGTCAGTGGGACAGATGAGCAGACTCTGATTGTGACAGATTCAGGAGCACCTGCTAACAAACCCCAAAACTAATATTCAGAAGGAAGCCACATGACAATGTCAAATATCACAGCCAGGACCAGATACAGCAAGTTGTGAGTCATGGCTTCGTCCCATTTCTTGTTGGTGTCCTAAGGCAGACTTTAAGACACAGAAGAAAGCTGTGTGGGCTGTAACCAACAACACCCGTGGTGGGACTGTTGACAGATTACATATCTTGTTCATTGTGGCATAAAAGAACTTTTGATGAACCTCTTAAGTGCAAAAGATACCAAAATTATTCTGGTTATTCTTGATGCCATTTCTAATACCTTTCAGGCTGCTGAGAAACTGAGACAGTGAAACTCAGTATAATGACTGAAGAGCATGGAGGCTTGAACAAAATTGAAGAGCCATGAAAAGGAGTCTGTAGACAAGGCCTCACTAAGCTTGACTGAGAAGTACTTCTTAGTGGAGGAAGAGGAAGATCAAAACATGGTGCCAGAAACTACCTCGGAAGGCTTTGCCTCCCAAGTTCAGGATGGAGCTCCTGGAACCTTTAACTTCTAATGTCCAGCTGAGGCACAAAGTTGTTACTACATGCTGTGTTCCTTATAAATTTCTCTTATTGTTCTCTAAGAACTCTTTTTAAATGTGGTTTGTTATTGTAACACTTTTACAAAGAAACTGTACTTTAACAGTTGTAAACTGTACATACTATGTCTAAGTTTCATATTTCTACATAGAATTTTGTATCCTGCAATGCCCTGTAAATAAAGATTAAGTTCCATTCTTCTTTACAAAAACAAAAACACTTCTAAGAAAAAGAATGGACGCTAAACTTTGAAGGAATTAAGCAAGAATGAAGTCTTCAGTGTGGCTTGATGGCAGCACCCAGTCTGAGTCGGTTGGCACACGAAGAACAGAAGACTAGTATACTGTCAGTGTTCCTTTTCATAAAGCATAAGTTCATTTCTGGAGCTTTAGGTTTCTGATAAATTGTGTGTATGTGTGTCCTGAGATATAGATTCAACAACATTCATGTAAATGTTTGAAAAAAATAAGTAATCCTTCTCTGCCCTTTTAAAAAGTAATACCAAGGTTCTAAACAAAGAAGCACAACTATCGAGACCCTATCAAATACAAGGCCTCACATCACTACCCCATGAATTCTCTTAGCAATCCTGGTACAAATGGTATCTCCCAAGAAGCAGAAATGTGCCAATAATAGGCTCCAGTTTGCCACTCACAGATATGATTGGGCAGCACCACACCTATTACTTACTAGGTTCCTTAGACATTCTGAATGATGTTGTCATGTTGGACAATATACTTGTTTGCTTCACACAGGTTGAGTATCTTTCACCCAAAATGTCTAAAACCATAAGTGTTTCAGATTTTAAAATATTTGCATACACTTTACTAGTTGAGCATCCCCAATTTAAGAATCCCAAATCTGCAACACTCCAAATCTGGACTTTCAGATTAGGGAAGCTCTATGGTACTGATCACATCGTCGTAGCTGATGAAACCATCTGACAATATACTGATTTCCTTAATGGTGACAAAGGCTGGACTTAAATGATAAAAATTGCTATATACAATATATATGTTGCAGATTTGGGATTCTTAAATTGGGGATGCTGGGGCTGGGGCTAAAGAATCATTTGTGATTAAGAAGAGACCATCATCACTGAGGTAAAACCTAGGAAGTGTTTCCTCAGGGTCAGCACACAGAGCTACGGTCCAGAGGGGATCAAGGTTGTACTTTGTGCTGGCAGCTGAAACTGATCATGTGTAAGAGGCTCCCAGGTAGTACTGGTTTTGAATGTATGAAGGGGTCATGAAGGGAAGCCGAGTTTGGCCCTGTGAGAAGCCAGGACAGGACACTGTGAAGGTGCAGCCAAAGGAGCTGTGAAAATTTCAGGATTGAAGGGGTCATAAGGAGAGGCTGAGGCTTGGCATCCTATGATAGGTTAGAATCCCTGAAGAAGCCAGAAGGTCACTGGTGAATGTACAGCCTAATTAGGATGGAGACCCCATCATTTAGAGATTCCAAGATCACTGAACCAAGAATAGCAGCAGCCATGAAGTGGAGCTGGCTTGAGTCTAGGAGACAAGCTGTCTGCACTGCAGCCAGCAGGAGCAGAGAAACGGGAACCTCTAAAGCTCAGGGGAACACAGAAGGGGCTCAGGCTTGGTCAAGCACTGAATTTTGTATATTCTTGAACTTTGACTTTGCTATGATTTGATTATAACTGTGACCAGGTTCTTCCCTCTTGAAGAAAGTATTTGACTTATTTTCTATTTTACACAGCTCACAGTTGAGAGATTTGAACTTTAAAGAGACTTTGGAGTTTTGTGGAGACTAGCTATTTTAGAGACTTAGACATTTTGGAGAGGCCTTGAAGGTTGAAAGTCACTCTGAATGTTGAATTTTAAAGATGGCGAGACTTTTAAAGTTTGGAGTACATTTTATATTGTGATATTGATATTAATATAACATCTTGAGGACAACAAGCTAAGAAAGGATGTGGTTTAACAATGATGTGTTTGTATGTCAAGTTGCCAAGGGATCTATTATGCTGGCTAGTTTTATGTCAACTTGACACAAGATAGAATCATTTTGGGAAAGGAAACCTCAATTAAGAAAATGCCCCAACCAGGTTGGCCTGTGGGTAAGCCTGTATAGTACATTTTCTTAATTGATGTGGAAGGGCTCAGCTCACTGCAAGTGGTACCACCACTGGGCTGGTGGTCCTGGGTGCTATAAGAAAGCAGGCTGAGCAAACTATAAGGAGCAAGCCAGTAAGCCACCACCCTCCATGGCTTATGCTTCAGCTCCTGCCCCTGGGTTCCTGCTCAAACTTCCCTGGGTGATGGACTACACACTGTAAGATAAACACTTTCCTCTCCATGTTGCTGACGGTCATGGTGTTTATCACAGCAACAGAAATCCTAACAAAGACAATGGTGAAGTCTCTTTTGAGGGGACTGTTGGCACTTCCAAACAGTCCCCTTCCCCTAACTGTTCCTGAGTACCTGTGCTGTAATGCACAAGCAGGAATTCCTGTAAATATGTGCTCCTCAATAGTTTCTTTTTAAAAATTTTATTCTAAGCCAGGTATTGGTGGTGCACGCCTTTAATCCCAGCACTCAGGAGGCAGAGGCAGGTGGACCTCTGTGAGTTCGAGGCCAGCCTGGTTTACAAAGTGAGTTCCAGGACAGCCAGGGTTGTTACATGGAGAAACCTTGATTGAAAAAAAAAACAACAACAAAAATTCTAAACTTTATTATTAAAAAGGTAGCAAATAAAAAAAATCATAGCAAATTAACCAGATCCAAAGACTACAACTCACTGAACTTCTATACAGTTACAGAAGCCATTCAGAAGGGAAGCTGTGGAAGTAACAAGGAGGACCCTAAGAGGGATGCATGCATTTCCCTGGGAAAGGGAAGTAGATGAGATCTCCTGGGCAAACTGGGGAGCCAGGGAGGGAAGTGGGGGGGATGGGATGGGGAGATGGGGACATGAGGGATCAAGTTGCGGGCAGCACAGAGGAGGAGAGTAATGAAAGAGGTATCTTGATAGAGGGGGCCATTTTGGAGTTAGGGAGAAACCTCGTGCCAGGGAAACCCCCAGGAATCCACAAGGATGACCCCAGCTAAGACTCCTGGCAATAATGGAGAGGGTGCCTGAATTGGCCTCCTGCAATCAGATTAGTGACTACCCTAAATGTCAACAGAGATACTCTATCCAGTAACTAAGAGAAGCAGATGCAGAGATCCACAGCCAAACACTGGTGGAGCTCCTGGAGTTCAGGGGAAGAGAGGGAGGAGGGATTGTACGAGCAAGAGAGGGTCGAGGTCATGATGGGGGAACCACAGAGGCAGCTGACCTGAGCTAGTGGGAGCTCATGGACTCTGGACTGACAGCCAGGGAGCCTGCATGGGACTTACCTAGGCCCTCTGCATGTGGGTAACAGTTGTGTAGCTTGGTCTGTTTGTGGTGCCCTTAGCAGTGGGATCAGAACCTACCTCTGGGGCATGAGCTGGCTTTTTGGAACCTATTCTCCATGCTGGGATGTCTTTCCCAGCCTTGATGCAGGGAGGAGGAACTTGGTCCTGCCTCACCTTGATGTGCCAAGCTTTGTTCACTCCCATGGGAGGCCTGCCCTTTCTGAAAGGGAGTGGGTGAGGGGTTAGGTGGGAGGTGGGGGGAGGGAATGGGAAGAGAAGAGGGAGGGGAAACTGTGGTTGGTATGTAAAATACATGAAAATAATAATAAAAAAAAGAATGGAAGCTGTGAAGCTTCACTGTTGTAGAATATTATTTNAAAGTGTATTACTTTTGTATATGTTGCATTTGTTTAACTCTCTGAAGCTGTGTTACTGTGCCTGTCTAAAACACCTGATGGTCTAATAAAGAACTGAACGGCCAATAGCAAGGCAGGAGAGAGGACAGGCAGAGAATATAAATAGAAGGAAAAATCTGGGAGAAAAAGGAGTAGCAAGAGAAGGAGGAGGACTCCAGGGGCCAGCCACCTAGCCACACAGCCAGCCATGAAGTAAGAGTAAGATTTACAGAAGTAAGAGAATGGGAAAAGTCCAGAGGTAAAAGCTAGACAGGTTAATTTAAAGATAAGAAAAGCTGACAAGAAACAAGCCAAGCTAAGGCTGGGCAGTGGTAGTGCATGCCTTTAATACCAGGACTCAGGAGGCAGAGGCAGGAGGATGTTTGTGAGTTCAAGGCCAGCCTGGTCTACAGATCGAGTTCCAGGACAGGCTCCAAAGCTACACAGAGAAACCCNAAAAAAAAAAAGCCTCTGTGTGTGATTTATTTGGGAGCTGGATGGCAGCCCCCCAAAAAAGCAAAAACAAACAACAACATTTCACACTGGATTTTATTCTTTCATTATCAAATATATTTTATGTACTTATCTGGTACCAAAATTGAAAAATCTAAAGGAGTTAAAATCAGAAAAACAATTAGTTTTGCATCCTCTTTCATAACTCATGTTCATTGCCTACAATTGGTCCTTCCTCATCTCCTAATATTTAGCCTTTCTTGTTCTCTCTCTCTCTCTCTCTCTCTCTTTGATTTTTTTGAAACAGGGTTTCTCTGTAACAGTCCTACCTATCCTGGAACTGGCTTGTAGACCAGGCTGGCCTGGAACTCACAGAGATCCACCTGCCTCTGCTTCCTAAGTGTTGGGATTAAAGGGGTGCACCACCACTGCCCAGCTCTTGTTCTTTTTTTTATGTTATCCTGTATCATAGGTACATTTGTTTATATATGCATGAATTATTTATGTGATTCTGTGTATGAGGGAGACCATGTAGTTTTCACATGAGGGTTTCTGTGAAGACACATGAAGCAACAAAACTGGATCAGAAAGCGTCCTGTAATCACCTGTGTGTGAGCCCTGAAGCATTATAACCCAGAAGTTTCCAATGTCCCTGCCCCAAATGACACACGTGATGTGTGTCACACCATCTTATAAACAGCTCTTATCCACTGGCAACTGAAACCACCTTGGAGCAGCTCAGGTGTGAAGTTTTGGGGAACATCACTTGCGGAGCCTCTCCAGCCACCAAATTAAACTACAAACTGTGGTGATATATTGTGTACCCTAATAAACTTGCCTGAGGATCAGAGGACAGAGCCAGCCTTTAGATTAGACATAGAGGTTAGGCAGTGTGGCACACACCTTTAATCCCAGCACTTGAGATCTCATGCCTTTGCTTGGGAAGCACACATGCCTTTAATCCCAGGAAGTAATATGGTAGGGCAGAGAAAGGTATAGAAGATGTGAGGAAACAGGAACTCACTCTCTTTAGGCTGAGGATTTCGTAGTGGCTGCCTGCTCTGCTTCTCTGATCTCTCAGCTTTCACCCTGCTATCTGGCTCTGGGTTTTTTATTAACAGACCATCTAAGATTCGAACAACGTCAAACTATGGGTTTCTGATCTTTTGTGAGATGCACTCATATTCCAAATTATCCCTCCCTTACGTCAATCGTGTTCTAAACACTTAACACTCTTTCTTTTATTCCCACATTTTCAATGTTGATACAGGCGTCTCCTCTAGTTGAAAGCAGCTCTTAACTTCAAGATGAGTGACAAACGTAGTCACGAAGGAGATGAGAATCAACAGCAGCCTTATTGCGAGAATCAACAGCAGCCTTATTGCAGACCATGTGTCTTGACTCAGAGTAGCAGGCTGCATTAACTCTGAGACGTGACTTATCTCCTCACCGACTTATCTACCTCACCTCAAGAGAACATACACAAAGCCACATCTGTGGCATAAACAGAAGGCTGCTGCTGTCAGTGCCAACAATCAACACTGTTGTGTGAGGAAAAGCTTTTACTTCACATATTTAAAGAACAATTCTTCATACAACATATTGATCCTGTTTCCCCTCCCCTAACTCCTCCCTGACCCTCCCGCACACTCCTACTCACCCACTTTGTTTTCTTTTCCTCTTTCAGAAAAAGAAACAAAACAAACAAAAACCAGAAACAAAAAGAACCCTCAACCACCAATGACTTCAGATAGACTTGATCCTGGCCTAGTTTCTTTTTTTTAAATATATCTTTTGATTAATATTTGAGAATTTATGCATTGTTTTTTGATCATATGTACCCTCTTCCAACTCCTCCCAGGTCCACCACTCATTCCAGACCACCAAATTTTGTGTCAGTATATTTTTTAAACACATCTGACCCTGATTGTGCTTGGGCGTGTGGCCATTCACTGTATCATGTTCTACTTACCAGGACCACATTCTTAAAGAAAACTAACTCTCCCTGTCCTAGGAGCTATCAATTACCAATAGCTCTTCAGCAGTGGGTAAGACTCCGTGACTACCTCCCCTCTCTATGCTAGGAGTTTGTCAGTCTTGAGTTTGTCATCTTGGGCATGATGTCACAATTACTGTGAGTTCACATGTGCAACTGTCCTGCTGTGTCTGGAGAACACTGCTTTGTTGAAGTCATCTACTGCCTCTGGCTCTTACAATCTTCCTAAAATATCCCTGCATCCTGGCGGAAGGGGGTGTGTTATAGATGTCCCATTCAGGGCTAAGTACTCTCTAGTATCCTATTCTCTGCACCTTGACCAATTGTGAATCTATGTGATATTTACCATCTCTACAAAAAGAAGTTTCTCTGATGAGTGTTGAGAGATGCAATAATCTGTGACTCTGGCAGTAACTCATTAGTAGCTGGTTTAATACTATGTCCATTTAGCATATTAATAGCAGTAGATTCCCAAGGGCCCATCTGGCCACAGGTTCTTGGCCCTGAATATGGTGTAATGTATGGGTTCCATCTTATGAAGTGGGCCTTAAATCAAATCAGAAAGTGGTTACTGCCATAACATTCACACCACTACTGCTCAGGTGAGCATGTCTTGTCACACCAGTCATTGTTATAGCTTGCAAAGTTTATATCTAGGTGAAATCTATGACTATTTTCTCTTCTGGCACCTTCTAGCACTAAGAAAGATAGCTAGAGTTGAAGCTTGATTTCACCATAGTCTATGATTCAAGTGTGTAGTGTTTTACAACTAGCTGTACAGCTACAACCCACCAGCAGTGAGTAAGTGCCCCCTTCCCTTACATCCATGCCAGCATTTGACATTGTTTGTTTTGTGGATCTTAGCCATTCTGACTGGGTAACATAAAGTCTCAAAACAATTTTAATTTGCATTTTCCTGATGGCTAGGAATGTTGAACAATTTAAAAAAATTACTCAGCTATTTATATTTTACAGTTTGAAAACTGTTTAGTTCCAAGCCCCATGTTTTGAACTAGATTGACTGTTCCCTTGATGTTTCTTTTTTTTTTAATTCTTTGTATATTCTAGATACTAACCTTCTGTCAGATGTGTAGCTAATAAAAGTTTTCCTTAATCTCAAAAAATATAATTAAAAATAACTTAGGGGATATTTCTTTATTTTCTATTTTATGGAATAAAAACTGGTGTTGGTTCTTTGGAAGTCTGGTAGAACTGTGCATTAAATATATATGGCCCTAGGCTTTTTTTATTTAGGAAAAATTTTAATTACTTCTTTTATTTCATTGGATGTTTTCCAGTCCAATCTGTTAGTCTGTGTCTTTTAATTGGGGAATTGAGACATTAATAATAAGAGCTATTACTGAACAATCATTTCTGTCATTTTGTTGCTTTCATGGTGTTTTATTATACCTTTTCTTGATGAAATGTTCTGGAATTGGTTATTCCCTCTGCTCTCTTGGGTGTGTTTAACCTTCTCTTCAGAACTAAGTATCCCTGCAGTGGAGGAAGCTCTCTGCAGCTTGTCTCAAGCAGGAAATGCTCAGTCTCTTGTATGTCTTAAGTTTCCATGAGATCTAGGCTGAAATGGGAGGGAGGGTAAATACTTGGTACACTGTGTGACTACTGCTATGGCTGATCTTCATTCTCAACTTGGTAGGGTTTAGAATCACCATGGCAACACCCCTAGGTTTGTCTATGAGGAAGCTCAACATGGGAAGGGAAAGCCACCCTGGCTGTGAGTGGCTCCATCCCATTACCTGGTGTCCTGGAATGACTGAAAAAGAAGGCANCAATGACCTCTGGGTAGTTTCATTCAGAGGAGTATTTCTCCAAATTACTTCTCTATGCACCCTTTCCCCCATGGGATGTTATTAATATCCAAAGAAAGCTGGATTCCTCATAACACAGTGTGGGAAATGCTTGCCCAAGATGTTTGTATTTCCCCTGAATCACCTAAACTCCTTTAAATTACAGCTTTCAGACCAAAACAGTCAAAATGTTTCAGAGAGGATGGATGATGCCAATCCTATTCTCTCCTCAAGCACAGAAGATGTATCAGAGGAAACTTCGTTTTCGTTTTCTTTGGCCTTGGAGGAGGTAGCGTTTCCAGGGGAGGAGGTGGTGGCAGGACACTTGTCCCTGAATATCCTCAATGCCCTACCTGAGAGGAGTGTCTAGCACTGCCAAACTAAAAGGTCACTGCTGATACACACAGCCAGTTCTAACAGCCTCATCTATATTAGGAATTTGAAATAAGTGCTGCTCACAAATTAAATACTTCCTTAGCAGGCCAGTGAAATAGCTNAATGGTTAAAAGTTCTGCCTTGTAAGCCTGGGGGCTTGAGGTCAGTCACTGGATTCCACAGCAGGAGAGAAACAAGTCCTGAAAGTTGTCCTCTGACCTGGCATACACGATACGGTGTGTGTTGCATCACCCCTCTGCCCCTCACATATGAACACACAATAGAAAAAACTCTCCCTTAGAGTAATAAAAAATTATAAGAGCACAAAAAAGAGCAGCATGCGATTAAGAAAATGCAAGATAAATCTTCAAGGCAAAACTGTGCTATTCTAGGTTTCCTGAAGGTAACTCGAGGAGCTGCTGCCCTGAGGAAGGCAACCACCACACAGTAGTACTGTATGACGGGAGAACTTGNCCTTGATGGTATCTCAAACTCATCTTTCAAAACATCGGGTTTATTACTTTACTGGGTTGGGGGAAAAGTGGAAACAAAATAAATCAATGACTAGTTCCAAGATGGGTTTGTTTTGTATAACCACATACATGGAAGATACAGATCATCCATGAGAAGC
>LZPO01097762.1:21380-34623 GCA_001675575.1 Neotoma lepida
AACTCAGAGATCTACCTGCCTCTGCCTCCTGAGTGAAGGGATTATAGGAGTGCACCACCACCACCTGGCTAAAGACCTACTTCTAATGCAGATCTTTGAAGTGGGAAAATATACCTTTAATTCAGATCTTTTGAGGTAGGAAGATAATCTGGGCCACACTTTCTGCTGGAAATCTATATAAAGGGCATGGGAGAAGGAAGCTTTCTCTCTCTTTGCCAGCTTGTTCTTGCACTAGCAAATCCATTCTTTCACTGGTATGAGAGCCTACTTCTTCAGGATTCCTGTGTATACTTTGAACAGCTGAGAAATCCAGTCTGGTGGACTGAACAATCACTAGATTCTTGGACTTCCATTGGCAGATAGATAGTCACTGTTAAACTAATTGGACCACAGCCTGTAAGCTATTCTAAAAATTCCGTATCTGTGTATGTGTGTGTGTGTTGTAAGTATGTATGTGTGTATATATATATATATATAAAGGGGATTTTTTTTTTCCTAGTCAGAATATGAGTCATCAGTGTGACTCCAGGCATGCTTGTGCCCTGTGTGGACAGAGCAGGTGGCCAGAAGAAGCAGAGCTAGAGATCTAGGCTCCTAAGTAATCCATGTTCTGGAATAAGTTTTGAATTAAAACATTTCGTTTTAATTAATATTGCTTTAACCATGGCCATCAAGCTATGCATCATCTTGTTCAAACTCATTTTGTGACATGTACAGAGATCCATTACTAAGCTATCTAAAGTGTGCTNCCCAGCAGTCTGTGGTAACTCCTTGTTTTTCTTCACAGCACATCCTGCATCTGTCACCTCAGCCTGGATTTCCCCTATTGCCCACCCCTAACTGTAGCACAAGTCCCCTGAGGGCAGGCTTCCATCTAGCCAGCTTGGCTATGCAGAACAGGTGCCTANTAAGCACCACCACAGATGGCTCTGTGGGGCTCAGTACAGACAAGCCCTGAAGGCATGATGGTTGAGCCTTAATAGGTCCCTAAAGGAATTATGTTCCATATGCACACCAACAGCCACAGGCAGGGGACAATGTGGTTTATTTGGAACTGAGGGTTAGCCAAAATACATGCACCCTCAATAATGGAGAAACCCTTCCAGTTTTGGTTATTCTTTGACTTCAAGAGGAAGGCAATAGATGTCCTTATTGCTGGCCACTGTTTTTATTCCAGAGATGGCTCCAGAATTAGTTAAGAAGCATATAGTGAAAGTGTTTCCTAAATGTTTGCTAAATGTCATTTTTATAATAGCGGCTTAAGAGCAAACAAACAGGATGGAGAGATGGCTCAGTAGTTAAGAGCACTAGCTGCTCTTCCAGATGACCTGGGTTTGATTCCCAGCATTCACATGGCAATTCACAACCATCTGTAACTCTAGCTCCAGGGGATCTGATACCCTCTTCTGGGCTCTGTGGGTACCAGCCATGCATGTAGTGTACAGATGTATATGCAGGCAAAATACTCATACATATAAAATAAAAATAAATCTTTTTTAAAAAATAAACATCGTATACATCTTATACATATAACATAGAACACATCTCACACTCTGCTATGGACTCTCTGTAAGGGAGACCCTAGGGGTTTAGTACTATATTACTTACCAATCCTAGTATATAGCTAGATGTGTGGCCCATCCTTAATGAGGTATACAGTTCCTAATTGACTGCTCTGAAACATATTATTTCAGAACAAATTATTTTAAGACTTTCATAAATACATTTACCATAAATATTTTATGTAAATAATTATCTATCCTCTATAATCAAAAGAACAATGACTCATTTAAAATTTTCCAAGCACTAGAGCTCCGTAAGAAAGATCTGGAACACATCTCTTTACTTTAACCAATCTACCTTGTGATAGGTCATTAATTTGTGTTCCATCTAAGAAATAATAATATTCAACAACATCAGAAATTCCCATGCACACTGTGTTAAAAAAACAAATAAACATAGCTGTTAACCGGTCATAATAGAAACACCAGTAAGCAGCTTGTGAGTCAGCAATAAGACCAGTTTATTCTAGCATGCAATCAATATTTCAACAACTACAATTTTGGAAGTTTAAATGATGAGAAATGAGACTAGTAATAAACATTCTAACAACCAGTTGTAATTCACAAAGTATTTAAAATTAAATCTACTATTGCAAAAAATAAACATCCAGAAATCATAGACATGCAAATAGAAATCCAACCATGAACACACACCTGCATGTTCTCTCTCAGGTCTGTGGCATCCCGTATTGGGGGCTGGGCATTCTTGAACACCTCATCTACGGTTTTAATCCACAGTGTTCTCAGAGATGCGTATTCCCGGGACTTCTTGCCTTTCCTCACAGAAAGGCCCCTTTTATGAGGTTTCCCTCCTCCTCTTCGGTTAGTAATAGCCACATGGACAAACAAAGAGGCATGGACAAGNACTTCTCCACTCAAGGACTGCAGAGGAACATGGCGGTAGCCCGTTTGTAAACATTCAAAGGGAATCGTGTACTGGCCAATAAACTCATCTCCGATGTAGTCATCATCCAGCACTACGAAGCGCACCATGGCCAGTTCAGGGAGGTTGATCTGAAATTCAAAGCTTTCATCAAAAATGGGAGCATCTCCATTCTGGTTCACGGTTTTTGTCCTTTGCTCTGCACAGTCAGCAGGAATTCCGTGGATTTCCACATAGACGTAAGGATCCACAACATCGCCTTTGGCACCTGACCCCTTGGGCTTGGGAAAGTTCTGGCCACTGATAATTTTAATGTGAAGCAGCTGAGGCGAGACTCCGGGGACAGAGTCCTTTGTGTTGGCACTGAAGAAGGAGACTTCCTCCCTCATGATGGCTGGTCGAAGAACATAGCCACAGTTCCCATTCTGCCGAAACCAGCCGATGTTCAGGTCCATCATCAGTCCTGGAGTCTGGAAGTTCATGGCCACAATTTGACACCCACATTTCCAGAAATCTTGAGGGTTCATGTTACTAGAATCAATTCTCATTGGACTAGGAAAGACCCTGGCAAGAAAACGCTTATTGTAATTTACAAAGTCCCCGGGGTTTTCATTGGCGTATTTGGTGGCAAGCACTTCATTAAATGAACACACTTCCCAGTACTTCTGCACCTGAAAGGACACCTGAAATTCCTTGAACTGGACTGACTTACAGATGCTGACCAGTTCAGACAGGTCTTTGCAAAGCTGAAAGCGCTTCACAGGCACCTGGTTGGGTTGTTCCACAATCTCTTTCCCCATTCTCTGAGACATTTCTGCCCCTTCATCTTCATCAGTAACGTCTCCTTCCACACCGGAGCAATTTGAAGACAGCTTCTTTGCTTTGATTAGTATTTTCCCTTTCAGGACATCTGGGGACGGCAGGTAAGACTCCTCCATGTTGGGTGATGTTGTATACAGCTTGTCTCCTAAAATCTTCTTCATGTGTTGAACCATCACTTTCTGTTGTTTAATAGAACAGTGATTTTCTAAACATAAGATGAGAGGATACTCAGAAGCAAAGAATGCATACTTGTTAATAATATCGATGACACTGCGGAAGACTATCTGAGAGGTCATGGTATGGCCTGTGTAAATCACAGGCTCATTATCTGGCCCATCCCATACATCTAACTCAACACTCCTGCAACCCATTTTAAGAGCACGGATATACCCTGAGATGTCAGAGGGGCCCCGGAACTGGTCCTCTACCAAGTATGTATTATGAGAGGAGTTTATAAAGTAATGAGACAGTGGCTGCTTCATATCCTGACAGACCTTCTTATGCTCTGGATCAAATATGTAACAATCAGGCGACATCAGGTAATTAGTGAACCCATCTATGGAGAGCCAGCCCTTTTCCTGACCTTCTTTGGATGGCTCATATTTGTGAATAATTTCAAGGCTTATCTCCTCATTTATATGTGCTACACCCTGTTCTGCCTCAAGAAACATCATAAGGTCCTTGGTATCAAGGAATTCTTTATTGCTTGAAAACTGGACTAAAAGGAAGTAAATTTCAGGTCTAGTACAAAGTTCATGAAAAACCTCAATAAATTCTTCTTTTGTGACTTCAGTACCAGCTTTGTCCTTTGATTTATGCAATTCTTTGAACTTAAGCTCAATTTTGCTTGTTTTTAAACCAGGATTGAGGTTTCTGATACATTGCACAGCGTTACACAGAGTTATATGTCCAAGATCATCTACNTCGATTTCACTAAACATTTGTGAAACCCAAGAAGTCCTCATGTTGTCTTGGCTACTTTCTAACATATCGAGTGTATGTTTCCCATAAGAAATCAGGTATCGGAGTCCCGTCACCCAGATGTTCGCAACATCTGCAGAATTGGCAACCAAATCGAGTGACTCATAATTCTCTCCATATATGACTGAAAATGCACAATCTTCAGATATCTGCTCAGAAATGCCATTGCTACGGAATATATCTGTGTTTTTCCCTGTTCTCACTTCCTTGATAGATTTGATATCAATCTTGGCTTTCTCAGAATCCTTCTTAGATGGCTCCCACCTCAGGCTTTGCATGTCGGCATCCAGCAAAAAATACCGATGATAAATCCTGGAGTTTGACCGAACCTTTTTGAGTTCAGAACCCTCAACCATTGAGTTGATACAGTCACTGGCACTGCTGATTTTCTTCTCTGTTGGCATGCTGCTGAATGACACAGTTTTTTTCCGCTCTCTTTTCTGTTTCGTGCCATCCTGGAGAGGAGAAAGGTATGTTAGGATAACATAAAGGCAGGTGTCATGTTCAGACAAGGAATTAGATTTTAATTTCCTGAAAAACGTATGCTATGATTTCCTATTCTGGCTCTTGTGATGAATGACAGCTGTTCATCTTTAAAGCTTAGAAGAGGCCTTAGAGACTCGGTCTAATGCCAATAGGAAAGAAAGTGTTGCTTAACAAATGTACTCATGCTTAACAAGGCATCTCAGTCACAGAGAGCAGAGACTTGTTTATAGACCTGGCTATACAATTTTTCAGGAAATACAGGACTCCTTTGCTCACAAAGTATTAAGAATTCCAAGGCCTCAAGAGAAGAACATTAGGACAACCACAGTACCCATCTGTGTGGGGGGGGCCTTTGCGGTTACACCACTCATGTACCTGTGCAGGTACACATCTCCTACATCAGTGCTTCCTACGGGCTTAGCACTGCATGCCTCAAAATCACTTAGGTTACTTGGTTAAAATGCAGATTTCTGAGTCTGTGGAATCAGATCTCTAGCTATGGTGGAAGGATCTGTATTCAGCAGCATCCCATATGCTGGGTGCAGAGATTAAAGCCTGAAAGACAATTTCTAGCCATTTGGGTTCACTAGTATGTTTTCAGTATTTTATTTCTCAAATCTATACATGACTAGGCTAGAAATGGTTAAGCATGAACCCACAAAGTGTATGTTAAATGGGTAGACACGAATTCNTGGCTCTTTACAGTATCACAGTAAGCTAGTCACAGTCCTGCAAACTTCAGGTAGACACAGATTACTGTTTTCATGTTGGGCATGAGAGGAGTTATAGATTACAGCTGGAGTGTATCTAAAATGATAAGAGTTGGAGTTATTAAAACCTGCTGCTGTGCATCTTCATGCTGCTGCTCAGGAACCTCCATTATAAACATGGGCTACAGTGCTACCAAGTAAAGNTTCAGGGAGCATCTATTTCTAGAGGAGTTTGTATCCTCTGCTTTCCTGCAAAATTCAACATACTCACATTTAGGAGCTGACGCTCACATTTACTTGTATATTTCAAGCCTTTCCTATACAGATACCTTTATTGGAGAGGGAAAAAAAGCTGAAATGACTGCAAATACCTTTGGTGATCTGAGCTTAAAAGACAGCATTGCTTCTTAGGAAGTATATGACATCTGTGATACATTTTTAGCAACTTATTGTATTCATAAATAAGGAACAGAATAGGAACGGGGGTGTGGGACTGTATAACTTTCATTAATAAAAAAGGAAAAATTTCATCATGTAAACACATCCGAAGGCAATTCTGCATTTCCTGCTCTGCACAGAATCTATGCAGATAAAACCTCTGCATTTAAAAAGCCATTATCATTCTACCTGTATCTGAAATTTAAAACCATTTTTAACTTTTGATTATCTATACTTCAAAAGCAACCTGCAGAGTGTAACTAAACTTAATCTTTAAATCATATGAGTACCATTTTCCTCAAAGTTTTAAAATGAACCATGAAGGTTTTTGTGCTCTGAAATATGAAGTCAAACATAAAGCCATCAGGCATTGTATTTCTTTCTAACTATATCATCAGAATGATAAACTACAAAAGAGGTAAAAGCTGTGGTAATTGCATCTGTAAGATTTATTGTATCTTAGTCATTCCAAATCCCTAAAGCATATGTTGTATTTTTTTAAGTGAGTTGGCATGAAATCAAATTTGTAGTCAGCCATGAAACAAATGTATAAATTTCCTATTTGTCAGAACAAAATGCATCTTTGCCCCTAAAAGAACACATTTTCCTTTAATAAGGGCAACATGCTAATTTAGCAAGGGAATTTCATAATCTATAAATTACAATTCAAAGTGCTACTGGTAAAATGAAGTCACAAAGATAAATGGAGGTGTTTATCCACTGGTCCATTAAAAATANATAGTATTTCCTCAGCATTTTCATTTTTTTATTCTCCCAGTTTTACACTGATAAATAATTTACTGCAACAAATTTCTAATTAGCTACAAAAGACACATTTCACATTTGTGATTTTCTCAGCTATCAAGAAGGAGAGGACTGAATAGCAAAGTTCCTTAAGAGAATGCACAAAGCATACACATGTATTCATGCCAGTGTACGTNTGACAGGCAGTAGCTTCAATGCTGTACTGTGNCTTTACAAGTACTGTCTTCCTTTCTACAAACCAGGCCACTGACTATACTGATGCACACTCATGACATTCACCCAAACACAGCCTGAAATAATGGCAGCAAGGACACTCTTTACCAGTCTCCCCTCCCTATCTGCGTTACCCAAAGCCATCTTGTCTTCTCCATAATAAGACCTGAATGAAAACATTGTTTCTCCTTCCTCACTAGCAGACAAAGCTATTAGGAGCCACAAGGAGAAGAGGTGCTTAATTACCAGCTGTTGCAGTTTGGATCTTAACTACCTCCTTCCCCAAAGCTCATGTTTCAGAAGCTTGACCCCAAAGCAGCAACACTCAGGAGACCTGAGCCTTGGGGAGGTGACTGGGTCACCAGGGCTTTGACCCTATGAAAGATTTATTCCATTTTTTTAAAGATTTATTCCATTTATGGTCTTATAACCACTTGGAATATCTGAAGTGGTGAAAACTTCCCAAGGTGGAGCCTCATTAGAGGAAGTAGGTCCCTTGAACTGGGATTGGGAGCACACGCCTTAGTCCCAGCACTCTGGGGGCAGAAGCAGGTCGATCTACTTGAGTTTGAGGCCAATCTAGTTTACAAAATGAATTCCGGGACAGCCAGGGCTACACAGAGAACCCTGTTTCAAAAAACAAAACAAAACAACAACAAAAAATTAAAAATAAAAAGAAAGCATGCCCTTGAAGAGTGTGTCTTGTCCCTGCTCCTCTCTGCCTCTTGCTTCCTGGCTGCCATGAGGTAAGTGGCTTCTCCACATGCTCCCAACCATGTTATTCTACCTTACAGCAGGCTCAGAAAAAACGAAGATGAGTAACTGGGGATTGAAGCCTCTTAAGCAATTAGCCAAAATAAATAGTTTCTCTTTCTAAGTTGTTTCCTAAGCTGCTTGGTCAATAAGGAGAACGGNTGTGAACTTGATTTATGGGTCGTTAGCTAGACCAGATTTCCTGGCTGGGAGAAAGAGGTGGACAAGATGCCAAGACGTGTATACAGCTGGGTTCCCTATAGCCAAGACAAAAGGAGGGGGAAAGGCAGAAGTACCTGAGCAAGAGAGAAGAAAACTAGGGTGAGATGGCAGAAGACCAGTCCTCACAGCACCTAACTCCCGGATTCTACCCTCCCCTGCTTATTTCAACTTGGCCTTCATTTTTTAACCCAACAGTGGTTTAGCACTGCCTAGGCTAAACAGCTGGCCACTAGCAGAGTTGGAATCAATTTCGTAATGTGTTTCTTAATACAAGTTGGGTTAAACTGAATACTGGAAAGGACTCAAACTATATGTGCCATATATTCAGGGTTTTTTTTTTTCTTTTTAGACAAGTGTCACTCCATTCCCAGAAGGTGGTGGCCTGGAACTCCTATGCCTTCCCCCTTTCTTTCATTTGCTTGTTTTTTTTTTTCTTTTTAGATTTCTTTTTAGATTTTAACTACAAAACTAAGTGGATCTGGCATGCATTAATCTTCTAAAACCACAGAACAAGAATCTAACTTCCTGCAATGTCTCGAATAGTTTTAAGAATATTAAAACTCATTTCTCAGAGCTAGCTGGTACCAACACTCATCAGCTAACACTTTGGAGTGGAGAAAACGACAACATGAAAACTTAGTTTGATGAAACATTCCTGCTCCTCCAGAGTACCTACCAAGAGCAAGGGAAAGAGCACACAGAAAGGCCTGCACTAGGAGAGAAACGGGGAAAGAGCACACAGAAAGGCCTGGACTAGGAGAGAATCGGTTTCCTAAAGAGTTTGCCTCCCTAACAACTTGGAAAATTTGTATTTCTTTATAAAGAACCATGAAAAATGCTTAAAGATTCCTTTAGACATAAACGAAAACTTATTAACAGAATAGCAATTTTGTACCCAGAATTATTTTAGGGAAAGCAATGAATTATGAATAGGCTAGGGAAATGCCTGCACCAAAGGAAAACTCAGGAAAAATAGAAATCTTTACAGGACTCTCATCAAGCATTGAAAGTGGAAAGAACCACATGGTGTAGAGTGGAAAACATGTANTGTCACCAAAATTAGAAGGCCATCTGTGATATATAAGCAGTAGCAATTCCATAATGGGCAAGAGTTCATAAATTCTCATCCTGAGATGAGGTAGCAAATAGGCGGGCCTCATTTCTCCTGTGGGCAACCAAGTGCTGGGCACTGATGAAGTTGCTCCTGGAAAAGTGGCCAACCTGTGTGTACAGACTTAGCCATGGGCACAGGCAGCACACCATGTCCTACTCTATTTCCCCTGTCCTGTGTGTACAGGCTTAGCCATGGGCACACAGGCAGCACACCATTTCCTACTCTATTTCTCCTGTCCTGTGTGTACAGGCTTAGCCATGGGCACAGGCAGCACACTATTTCCTACTCTATTTCCCCTGTCTTTCAAAGTGATTTGTTACACTACATAAAGTTGATTACTCCTCAATGAACACCACTCACAAACTCTGCATCACTCTCCAGGATCAACAGCCTAGCAAAAGAGCGAGCAGGTCTAAGAAGTAAAGTAGGTGTGCAGGCAGGGGTCTCATGGCCAGAGGGCAAGGCACGAAAACAAACCAGCCCTTGATGTTTGTGGTTTGTCTGGAATGAAGCTGCTTCATTTGGACAGAAGAAAGGAGCAGAATCTGCACATTTATCAGGGAAGTCTGGATTAGCTGAGAAACACCATACTAAAGAAATTTCTACCTTTTTAAAAACTAGTAAAGCAAAACNAAAACAACAACCGACAAGAAAGAACTTGAGGTCCATCAAACAAGCACAGCTCAATAATTCTGCATTGGAAGTAGTAGTCATACCAGGCCTAGCAGGTTACCTTGGAGAATTTTCACACATCTTTAAAACTGTGGTGTAATTGCTAAGATAGGGAGGAGAGGAAGAGCTGAGGCAAAGCAGTCACTCTGAAGGTCACTGAATTAACAGATGAAGTTAAGTACAGGACAATTTAAGCAAAGGCTAGGTATAGTCAAATGCTAATTCTGGCTCATGTGTCAAGTATCAGAAAGTTACATAGGCCCAGAGAGTGAGAAACCTTGGAACACTGAGCCCTAAAAGGGATGTCTTCATCATACCCCTCCCTTCAGAGCACAAGGAAACCTTCAGAAGAGGAGGCAGAAAAAGTGTGAAAGCCAGAGGGGATGGAGGACACCAAGAAAACAAGGTCCTCTAAATCAACATGATCAAAGCTCATATGAACTCAGAGACTGAGGGGCAGCATGCACAGGGCCTGCACAGGTCTGCATCAGGTCCTCTGCTTCCAGTTCAGAGTTTTAATGAGATTCCTGGGTGTGCAAATGAGTGGGTCTCTGATTCTTANGCCTTCTTTTGGACTCTTTTCCTTCTGTTTGCTTCNTCCAATTCTGATGTGTTAGTTTCTGTTTTATCTTACTGTATTATATTATATTTTATTACCATTCCTTAGGAGACTGTTAGTTTTCTTTCTTTTTTTTTTGGTTTTTTGAGACAGGGTTTCTCTGTGTAGCTTTGNGCCTTTCCTGGAACTCACTTGGTAGCCCAGGCTGGCCTCGAACTCACAGAGATCCCCCTGCCTCTGCCTCCCGAGTGCTGGGATTAAAGGCGTGCGCCACCACCGCCCGGCTAGGAGACTGTTAGTTTTCTAATGAGAGACAGAAAGAGAGTGAATCTGGATGGAGGGAAGGTGGGAAGAAACTGGGAGGAGTAGGAGGGGAACCATAACCAGGATTTATTATGAGGGAAAAAAATCTATTTTCAATAAAAGGAAAAGAAAAAAAGATGCAGTGAGAAAGGTAGACAATGAATAGTCCTGGATAGCATCTCCAAAGAAAGATGGGGGTTGTAAGAAATGATTCAAAGGAATGCTACTTCAAAAACTCAAAACTCAACTGAGATGATTCCTTTGCTAAGCTAATAAGCAGACAAGACACAGAGAAGGAGTCCGTGAACTTGAGAACAAGTCAGCAGAACTACTCACATGAAAACATGAAGAGAAGAGGAAAAAGTTAACAGAACACAAGTAATCCCAGGGCATCTAAGAGATGTTGTCTATCATGTGCAAGTCAGGCCGGGACAAGAAAGGGGAAAGAGACAACAAGGCCGAAGAAATCTGAAGAGCCAGTGTCCTGGGATTTTGTTCAATTAGAAGAAGCAGAATCAAACACACACAACTAGAAATGTCAGAACCAAACACTGAAAATCTAGTAGGAGAAAGGATTTAAGACAACAAGACAATAAAGTCACACACAAAGAAGCACAAACAAATACAGTTCGTATGGATTAGTGATGACAGTTATAAGGAGCCACACGCTGTCTGCTTACATGTGTGACAGCTTTATGGGAACAATCGCTTCTTTTCAAGGACTGTAGTTTCTGAAGTGCTCTGTGTTTTCAAAGACAAAGGTGTCCCTGAGCAGGTGTCAGTCTCTGAAGCGTCCCAGTTCAATTCAGTAGTTTCTGAAGGATAAACCCATCCCCCTTCATCTAGCAGGGTTAGGACCATGCACTACTAGCAAATGATTTACAGGGCAAAGAAAAGAATTATCACTCCCCAGGAGAGCATGCCAACCTTATTAAACATTAGAGCGAAGGCAAAGGATGCTTTATAGAANTGTAAAGAAAATTTAATNGTATCAAAAAGAAAGGAGGAAGAAAAAANAAGTAACAGGTTGAAGAAAACCATAAATTACATAAATTAGAGATATAAACAGCATTTTATTAATAAAAATAACAAAATCAATCAGAAAAATTCTGACAACTGCAGAATGTTTTTCTAGAACAATCTAGTTCAACAGCTCATGGTCTCTAGTTTAGCAACTGCCCACAGAATTGAGCATAACACTGCGGGTCAGTGTTACATGATTAGCTGTGCCTCAGTTTCCCCACAAGTACAACAGGCCTCAAAGAAATATCCGTCCCTTGAGAGTTACGTAAAGCAGCTGCCACATAGCNCTGCTGGGATAAGAGAGCTTTAAGTACTGCCTGGAATTTTGCAGAGCCGACATTATCAGATTCTGTGAAATATATTCTAGGCTAAGGTGAGCTCTTCATAAGAGAAAAGCAAAACAAAATACCACTGTAAATCNGTAACTGTAACAGTCTGATTACTTAGGTTTGCACATGACTTCCTCTGGCTCCTGCTGAAGGATGACAGCCAGAGGCATTCTCAATACCATGCTTCCAAAGGCAGCATTTCTACATCTCTCTCCAGGGGACAAATAAGTAAACCATTTCTCAGTTAATTTCATCAATCTAATTACTGAACCCATGCTAGTCAACACGTAGATTACTCTCAACAATTTAATTTCTACATAAATAATCACATATAAAATGCAAATGTAAAGCAAAGGTCATCATAAAATTCCAGTGACCTCACTCAGAGCAGTTTTCGACCAGACTTCTTCAGATGATTGCTTCTATTTCACCTTCATGACAATTCTTGTGTAGATTCACCTACAGTGTTCAACTCTAAGGAAGAAAGCAATTCCCAGTTCCGTGCAATGACACTTTCAAGCTCAGGTTAAAGCATCTAAGTCATTTGCTGTGAAGAGTTACACTCCCTTAAAACAGTGGGGTCTATAATTATGGAACCAGAGGCTATAGATGCAATGGCATCTTCCTGACAATAGTGTTTTAGTGATACATTTCACCACCGCTGAGACAGTTATTCAGAGTAAATTTACAAAACCACGACTTACATATGTGTCTAATATAAACTGCAATAAAGTTCACTGGGTTTTCTTCAGTAATGAAACTTAACAGTAAAAGATCAGGGCTCCTATAAATTAGACTTTACATCCTAGAGGNAAAAAAATGATGCTAAGGCATTTAATTTATGACCTATAATAATGGTACTTAAGCGGCCCCAATTTGATGTGGAAATTGTCAGTGTTTCTCATAGGTGGTAATTTTTTTTATTGTTTTTGTTTGTTTGTTTTGAGACAGTCTTGGCTGCCCTAGAACAAATTCTGTAGACCAGGCTAGCCTCGAATTCACATTGATCTGCTTGCCTCTGCCTCCTGAGTGCTGGGATTAAAGGCATGTGCCACCATGCCCAGCTAGTAATTTCATATGCAGCACATTACAAAGCTTGCTGACTTATATACCACAGAGATGCTGAAAGATGTGATCATATCACTAACGGCTGAAAACTTTCTAAATTGCATTTAATGTGAAAAGGTATACAACATGATCACATAATGTGACTGCTTAGTCCCATGCACGGCCAGATCTAAGAGCACTGTCTCCATCACTAATATTTCTCTCCTAAACTGTGCTAGTTCTCCATTATTTCATTGATGGGAATGTCTTTCTAAAAATGTGTTGCTCTTATTGGTTGATAAATAAAGCTGTTTGGCCAATGGTGAGGCAGAATAAGGTTAGGCGGGACATTTTGAACTAG
>LZPO01097763.1:16484-31038 GCA_001675575.1 Neotoma lepida
GCTTATAGTATGGTCTGATGCACAGTGCCTTGGGGAAAGGAACTGCTCTTATATCTTCTAATTTCGGCATTAAATTTATTTCATAAAGCATCCCGAATAATCCTACAATTCAGAAGAAAATAAACGCGCCCTTTGAGGAAACAGTCTCATTTATCACTGTTGGCTTTTACAAATATATGGAGTTTGGGGCTGAAAATACCACATCCCAAACTGGGTTGTGTTGAGACATTGGTCTTCAAAGTGAAGTTAATGGAACACCTGCTTCAGTNGGTAAGTTTGATCAAAATGCAAACTTCTGGTCTCNTTGCAGAAAGCTTATCCAGAGGCCAGCTATGGAAGACTTGCACTTTGTTTTGATTAAGCTCTCTGGGTAAAGACAGACGTAAGACACCTCCTCNGATTTATTTTCACCTCAAAGGACATTTTAGCTTAAAAGTATGAATACATGTGATTTTGTATGAAGATGCTAGAAAATTGTGTTGTAGATAGTATCTTGGGTATTTAGAATTGCAAGCTCACATACATGAGGAGTGTCTTATTCCTCACACTTTAGACATGTTATCCAATGTAATGTTGACCACAATTTCACAGGAGCAGATGTTTATTTTATAGATATGGTCAGAGGTGTTAAATAANTTAAACAAAGTTAGACAGGTATTAACCAGAAAATTAAGAATTAAGTCAAGTTACTTCAAACTATTAGCACTCTATTGGGCTGAAGCTTGAATATGGCAGAGAGCAAGGAGGAAGAAATAATAACTGTTTGACACAAATCTACCTTAGGTGATANGCATTTGCTATGTCNTTTGATAGAACACCTTGACAATTTAAGTTCAGATGAAACCAAAAAAGTTAGGTCATTTATAATATAGTGATTCATGGATTTACATGTTTGTTGTTCATTGACTTCCATGTTAGATGCCCATAGAGGGCCATACGTGGCATCAAACAGAGCAAAACATTCTCAGCATCTTCTCACATGGAACTCATGGATGAAACTAGCAGAGAAGTTGAAGTCTATCATAACTTCCATAACTGTCACAAGAGAAAACTAACGAGAGAACTCTAAGTTAGTTTTAACTTAAAAAGAGCTGAGACAGACAAGTGACNTTCAAACCATTGAATAAGGTCATCAGAGTAAATAGTGGTCAAGAAAGCATTCCATACAGGAAAGAGCAAAAGGCTATGAGGCAGAATAAAGCATGACTCACCAGTGTGGCCAGCAAGGAGAAGGGACAAAATGATATCATATGATGTCTGCAGTCAGTAGCCAGGTCTTTGATGTTAAAGAATCATGATTCTATTTAAAATAAAGATGAATAAATATAAGGAAGTGAATATATATACAATTTAAAATTATTTATTTATTTATGAGTGTTTTGTCTGCATGCATGTCCATTTATCACATTTATGAAGTGCCCACAAAGGACAGAAGAAGGCATCAGATACCTGAGATTGGTGTTATAGATGGTTCTGAGCCACTGTATGAGTGCTGGAAATTGAGCCTGGGCCCTCTGGAAGAGCAGCCAGTGCTTTTAACCTTTGAGTCATTTTTCCAGCCCCAGAGCCACACACACACACACACACACACACACACACACACACACACACACACACACACACACACACACACGAGTTTTATACTATCAGACAGGAATAGGAAAGGCATAAGGGCATTACCATGTAATTACACTATTACACTATAGGGCATTACACTATTCCTAATTTTCTATTTTCAGCATCTATGTGAACAGAACAGCATGTCATGTGCTGAAGAACAAAGAAGCAGTGAAGTGGAATGGGGAAGAAAATAAGGAGGGAAAAACGTCAATTTTAATCCCTGGCACTAAAAGAGCTCCCGTGAGGAGACAGCACAAAATAAGAAACAAAGAAAATTCCAAAGGTGAAGAAAGATAGAAGCAGAGAATTCTTAACCTGAAAAATGAAAACAATAGGAGAAAATCAGCTGATTGATGATGTCATAGAAGCNAAGGAAAAGAAGGCTCCACGCATGGGGTCATGGTTTATGGAGTCTTTCAGGGAGAGCTGATAAGAATGAAGAGTATTCTCCACATGGTCAAAAANAGTGGACTGTTTTCTGTCATATTCTGTATTTCAAAGTTTTGACAGAGAATCAGGGTAAGAATGGAGATCAGTAAACAGAGGAGGTAACATTCTAGGGATAGAATGTGTTAGCATCTATTCATGTCACAAGGGGAGGTACAAAAAGTGAGAATCATGAGCTGGGAAAATAAGAAAGGAGAAAAGTCAGTATCTTCAGAAGATAGGGGCAGGTAGAGGACCATNGGCCAAAGAGCAGACACCTTGACTAACAGGAGAGAGTAATAAAACGAATGAGGACAGCTAACAACTGGTTTTGCTGCATCTTAGATCTTTTTCTAATNTACNTGAATCATTAATTTTGCTATGGTATATTCTTGAATTGATGTAACATGTTATTAATTTAGTAAGGTTGACATAGTTACTAGCACTGTACATCANATATAAAAGGAATAAATACGACCTTAGTTCCCAGAGTTAGCAAATGTTGAGGTGGACTGAATGTGGAACAGAGTTAAGGATGNTTTGCTTCCTGTTGATCACTTCCTGNGTGATCATTTTCTCCTACAGGATACNCAAAGCAAAGTCATGAACTGAAAGGTGTAGGCATGATGGGGAGAAAGACAAAGAAGACTTAAGAATATATAAAACACTAGTTAGGGAAAATTGGAGAGCAAGCTTGGAGAAACTNGATAGGATTCTCATGCAAAGTTAGGTATTTACTTGAGTTTTGTGAGGAAAACAATATAGATAGCNCATTGCCTGGTTGCATGATTGGATCCCTATTTCAAGTCTTTTGAACTAGACAACATGAAGTAGATGGCTGGGTTCATTCAAGGCTACTGTGTTTCAGGTGTAATTTTCTTCTGGCGAGTANTCACAAAGAATAGCAAATCAGTGGTGTAAATGTACATCTGTCTGCATTTTTCCAGTGTTTGTTATGTTACCGTGAGGAATCACTAAATTACTCTGGGTAAGCAAAAAATTAATAAGAGTGCNTCAAATTGTGATTCCACAAGATTAAAATCAGAAGGAAGTATTTAAAGNGANGAAATAGAAATATGCTACACTGCTAATTACCAGTACTGGACATGATCTCGGAAGTCCTACAGAGTCTTTTAATTTACAACAGTATGTTCNGAATGTCCTCCCNATGTGCAAACCTGCCAATATTCTGAGTCATGTTATGCTGCTGGTACACTGCTGACATTTCCTGTATTTTTTCCAAGACATTTAACTTTCAAAGAAAACTGTATTTTCTCTACAGTTTTATCAGCATTTCCCCATTAATCTTTATTTTCTTGAAGCTATATCCATTGATAATGGGGACTAAGGAAGTTACAATCTCATGGAAATTAATGTTGATTAAAATAGATTTTTCTATCATTTATATAGAAAAGACATGATCCATAATTGCTGGTAAAATGTAAGCAGCAGTCATGTGTAAATTGATTCCTTTAAGAGAAATGCTCTAGTTTAAGGTCACTATTTCTAACATGCATCATTCATTACCCATGGTGACACTACATTGCCTATTCAAAGTTATCTCAAAGCCAGAAACAAATAAAGAGTTAGGCTTAAGCTGGTGAGGAATGCAGTTGATTAGCATTTTTACAGGTTCTTGCTAGTAAAGTTTCACTAAATGAATGCACATGGGAATGGCCTTGAATAGATAATTTTTCTATACACCTTTCATGGTAAGATCAAGGATTATGAATTTTACAGCCATAGACAGAATTAAGTTTATTTTATTCCAATCTCAGATACACGTTTATTTTTAAATTTTATGCAAAGTCACCGATATATTACATACAAATGTTTTATTATTATTATTATTAAAAAGATCTTCCACTCCTTTTACATACCAACCTCAGATCCCCCTTTCCTCCCTCCCTCCCTCCTCCCGCCCCGCCAGCTCCTTCCCTCAACCCACCCCTACTCCCACCTCCTCCAATACAAGGTCTCCCACGGTGAGTTCCCAGAGTCTGGCACTCTGGGGCCAAGGCAGGACAAGACCCTCCTCCCTGCACCAAGACTGCGCCAGGTGTTCCACCATAGGCACTGGGCTCCAAAAAGTCAGGCCCTGCACCAGGGACGGATCCTGATCCCACCACCTGGGGGCTCTCAGACACTTCAAGCCAAACAACTGTCTCAAGCCTGCAGAGGGCCCAGTTCAGCACCATGGGAGACATTGGGAAGGGTTCTAGGAGGGCATTGGAGGGATGTGCATGAGTGGATATGATCAAAATGCATTGTGTATCTGTGTCAAATTCTTAAGAAATATCACAAAAAATTTTCAAAACTAAAGAATGAACAAAAATCAGATAATTTTGGATGCCACTTGACTCTGATAAAGGCTGTCAGCAAGCAAAGCATAGTATAAGAGTGAGAAAAAAAAAATCCCAGGACTCTAAGATGGAAACTCAAGAGAGCCTGAGGGGATACACAGTAAACTTAAGATCAGGTCTTTCCAAGATGATGGAGACAAGCAACAAGAGCAGAGCTCAGAACGAGAAGCAAGGTGCCTGAAGTCAGTGCGTCTACAAGTTCTGCTGGGGACTAAAAGTTAAAGTAAAATACTTTGATTAACTAATAAATCCTTAGTTTTATTTATCCTTATGCCTAGCAAGTGTCACACATGCTACCGTAAACCCCTCTATTTGATGGGGGAAAAATGATGAGAAACCCATGGCCATGTGACCTTTATATCCGATATACAGAGAGAGTAAATGATAAACATAAGGACAAGGTAAAGTGTTGGAAAGAAAGAAGGTCCATGGNAAAAATCAAGCAGAAAGTAGGGTAAGGCAAGAGGGATGGAAACTACTTAACACGGAGAGGCTCATAAGGCAGGATGACCATGACAGGCCTAAGNGACCAGGACCTCCTTGGAGGCAGAAAGTGAGAGCTGGTGTTATGTATTGATTCCAGCTTAATTCTTTATATTGGTTCATTGCCTTCTTAAAAATCAAAGTAAAAAGTTTATTGTTATAGTGTTCATTTTATTTAATTATCATGTACAAATATAAACAAGTATCAAAAATAACTGAATAAATTCTAGTGCCTAGAGAGGCCAGCAGAATATTTAATGGAGCATCAAGCAAGAGATGGGAAGACTCACCCTGTTTTTGTGTGTTTGTTTCAAATACTAAAGCCACACCCAATCCTCCATGTCANTATAATTTATGCTTTTAAGAAAAATTGTATGTATTTAAATTTTCAGACAATGCAATTATTTGAGTCATTGATTCAAACTAAAATCAAGTCTCAGTGTTTGACTACTTGAGAATGAGTCTTTTTCCTACCACTCTCAGTATGACTGTATGGAAGTAAGTCATTTCTTCAAAATAATTAACTGACATTTTAACAATAATTAACCAGACAATAATTAAGCAAACTTTCTTCTTTGGGTGGTAAAGTTCCTCTACTTATTTTCCTAATGACTGAAGGCCACTTGGATCCAAGTCTAATGATTATGTGGCAGTCACATTAGAAACATTTTGAATGACAATTAAAGATACAACATTAAAGTAATAAGCTGATTCATCATGTGGAGAGCTAATATACATGAGTTTCTGAGGAGGCGAGTTCCAAGCAATAATGAGTATAGGGCAGCATTGGTTCTTATGTGTGNCTATTTGTTAGAACANAGCACTTAGCTATGGAATTTCTNATCAGACTAATGCTATTGTTCTCTCAGTCACGTGTGACATAGGCATAGCAAAGACAGTTGAATCAACTAGCCTTAGATGCTTTTATAACAAGCAATGCTCATCTTGGTTTGAAATTGGTGTGTGTGTGTGTGTGTGTGTGTGTGTGTGATGTGTGTTTGTATGCGTATGTGGGTGGGTGGCTGCATGTAGAGGCCAAAGCTTGACTTCCAAATGTTTTTCTCAATCACTCTCTGGCTCAATTTTTGAGACATGGTCTCTTACTGAACCTGGAGCTCACAAATTCGGCAAGACTAGCTAGCTACCCATCAAGTTCCAGGGAACCCTCCCATTTGTATCTCCCATTGCAGGGATTACAAGTCCATCATCACACCCAACTTTTTGTGTGAGTTCTGTGAATGCAAACTCAGGTCTCTATGCTTGCATAGTAGGCGCTTTACTGGCAGCCATCTCTCCAACTCTGTGCATTGATTTTGAAAGGATATACCTGTGTGGTGCAATCCCTTAGGATTATAACTGTTTCTATTTCTCTTTACCCCAACATAGCACTCAAAAGGCATAGAATTATTAAGCGATTAACTTCTTTTCTCAAATTCTGAATGTGTGTGTGTGTGTGTGTGTGTGTGTGTGTGTGTTACTCAGGACAAAGTTTACAGCAACTCCTGTAAACTAAAAATCCTAAAGATGCATGCATCACAGAGATAGTGTCTTCATCACAGGCATGTTTTGTTAATGAGTGGGAAATTAATTGGCTCTTGGACAACCTTTCTAGTTTCTTTATACCTGACTCTCACATGAATCACTACAGCATTCTTTCCATGAGCTCAATGCTGTANTGCTTAAGAATATTGACTCCTGTGTGNCNAGTATCTTTCCTAGAAACTAACTGTGACATTTATGAATGCAGGGCTNTAGTCAGGTGAGTGACATCTTCAATGATTTCAACAGCAGCAACTAAAATAACNGTGTGCTTTCAGCAACAAATACACAAAACTCACTCCNACTGTAGAACAGCTATATTTCAGCCTTATCAAACTGGATTTAATTAGTTTGCCATTTTGTCTACATGTGAGAAATTAAATGTCTCCCCTTCTCTGAATGAATTTTCCACATAACTCTAATATTTGAAATGTATTACAAAATTAGTTGAATCTATGACTTCCCCTTCTAGTGAATTTATGCCTAGATTGCCTTCAAATTAATTGCAATTGGAAGGAAAAATTATCCAGGAAGATAGTAATAAAGTAAGACACAAACAAGCTTCTCCATAGAGCTATTTATTGCTTGATTATCACAAACACAAAAAGCTGATATAAACCTCAGAATCTTTTTTTCCCCACTCTAAGGACTTCTAAGACAGAGAGTATATTTTTAAATAGACATCTACTAAAAAATAAATAAACTCAGCATGTCACACCTGCATATCACTCTCCTGACACTGCAGAATTACATCCATGAGCCCCATGCAGCATGGCTTAAGGGCACAGAACATATGCTACTTACACTCTATAAAGTGGTGGATATTGNTGTGGACTCAGGGTTATCCACAGTGTCCTTCATCATCTTCTTGAGCAAATTATGACAATTACTTTTTCAAANGTGACATGAATATTATAGTTGTGAGTAACTTTAAAAAGGCAACTGAGGAGTCGGAGATTCCAAACGGATACAACAAGGAAGGGCTTATGTTAGGACAGTATCAGAGCGATGATGTTTCTACTCCAACATGAAGTNAGCACTGATGATCACACAGCAGATCGAGGGAAGCACAGCCATTGTTGACTGCTCCACTAGCCAACATTGGGGCACTANCGTGAGATTGGCTTCCCATTACATAGTAAATANTATATTCATTTATTTTATTTGCTATTGTCTCTCTCTTTATCAAGCTTTTGAAATCAAGACACATTACATCTCCAAACCTAAGATATTGGCTAGTACATGGTAGGTACTCAATTACTAGTTGCAAAATGAGCAACAGGACAAAAATTAAAATGTTTTTTTTTTATTTTTATTTATTTATTTATTTTTTGGTCTTTCAAGACAAGATTTCTCTGTGTGTCCCTGGCTTTCCTGGAACTTTCTCTGCAGACCAGGCTGGCCTTGAACTCACAGAGATCTGCCTGCCTCTGCCTCCTGAGTGCTTTTTGTGTGTTTTTAAAGTAACAGTAATTACAGCTGATGGATGACATAGCCACAGTGCATGTGTACTTCACTTTCAAGGCTATCAGATCCCAAGAAGGACAGATGTGCAAGTGACAAGTGATATCTTTAAGACATCAATGGCTCTTGTGAAAGTGCCATTGCTCTGTCATAGCCCTTGATTCTCTGAGAAATAGTAAACCAAAAATTTCATCCTACCGTGTAGTTTCTGTAGTGCCAGTCTCTGAGGGGAAGAAAGGAGACACTGTTTGCTTTTGTATCTCCCACAACTAACTAATATTAGATAAAGAGACAGTTTGGAAAGTACTTTTTCAAACTTTCAGTTTCTATTTATTTTCTTTCTCTGTTTTGTCCATTGATCGATGGAATCCAATTGAAGACCCAGACATAAATCCACATGCCTATGGACATCTGGTTTTTCATAAAAAAGCAAGAAATATACACTGGAAAAAAGATAGCATCTTCATCAAATGGCCAAACTGGATTGTAGGTGAAAGTTTTGTCTGGGTCCCACCAGCCACACGAGGTCCCACAGCCACTTATAAAATAATTACTCAGAGGCTTATATTAATTATAAACTGCTTGGCCATTTGCTCAGGCTTATTACTGACTAGNTTTATATTTAAATTAACCCATTTCTATAAATCTGTACTTTGCCACACTGCTCATGGCTTACCAGTATCTTCACATCTTCCTGCTCCTGGCAGTAGCTAGCAGCNTCTCCTGACTCAACCNTCCTCTTCCCAGAATTCTCCTTGTTTGTTTATCCTGCCTATACTTCCTGCCTGGCTACTGGCCAATCAGCATTTTATTTATCAATCAATCAGAGCAACATATTCACAGCATACAGAACAATATCTGAATCACTGGATATCTGCATATAGAAGAATGCAAATGGGCCCATAGTTATCACCCTGCCAAAACTCAACTCCAAATAGATCAAAAACCTCAACATAAAACCAGATATACTGAATCTGGTAGAAGAGAAAGTAGGGAATAGCCTTGAACTCATGGGCACAGGAGAAGACTTTCTGAACAGAATACAGACAACACAGGCACTAAGATAACAATAAATAAATGTGACCTCATGAACCTGAGAAGCTTCTGTTTATTTTCTAATTATATATAAAGAATGGACCTGTGGGCTGAGATTTCTAAGTTTGACCCTCAGAACCAGCAGCAAAAAAAGGAGAAAGAGGAGAAAATATACAAACATTGAGAGCCATTTTAAATCATTCATGGTTCATTCCATTAATAGTCTCATTATTAGTTGAGTGACATGGTAGGTGATTTTCACGATAGTTCAATTCAGACACTAGTCAACCAATTCCATAAATGTCTTTTATAAGCATGGTTTCCATTTTACACAGGGAAAAGAGACACAGGAAACCATTCTAGAAGACTTACAAGATGCCAATGCAATCCTACTTCTGTGATGTCTGGAACCCATTTTCAATCAAGTTAAAAGACCAGAGAAAAAAATTAAGTTGCTTAATATCAAAATGTCTCAAATTAACAATTCTTTCAAGGCAAGTTCTATACAAGTATAATTTTGTTAAGGGAAAGAGATAGTCTACAGAGGATGGTTAATTTTCTCCTCAATATTTCAGACATGGAACTAAGGGCTCAGTGAGTGAAGTACTTGTCTGGCCAGTGTGTGAACCAGACTTCAAATCCCTTCAGGAGGAAATGCTCAAAGCAACTGGCAAACTGGCTAGTCTAAGACTAGCCAGAATGGGGAGATCTGTCTCTGTCTGTCTGTCTGTCTGTCTGTCTGTCTGTCTGTCTCTCTCTCTCTCTCTCCATATATATATATATATATATGTATATATATATATATGAGATTCTGAATTCTCAGCGCATGAGCACATACATGTATATGAATCAGTACATGCATACAATACACATAAACATATGAAAAAACAAAAATTCCAATGATAATTATTCTAACATTTTATGTTTCACTAGTTTTGTATTTCTTTTTAAATCAAGATTATTTATAAAACCCAACTTAATTTTTGATATTTCTTTTTCTGAGATAGAGTCTCACCTTTCAACCCAGCTGGGCTCGGATTTCTAATCCTCCTGCCTCAGCCTGTAAAGTACCAAGAATGCTAAGACTATAGTGTAGNACAACTATACCAANCAATAGCTATTATTTTGTGTGTTAAAAAGGCATTACGCAAAGCTGAGGCATCCCTTTTTAAAAAATTACAGTCAAAATGTGTCAANTCAGATTTGCCAAATCCTTGCATAGACAGAATAATAAAACTCTATTTACCGTGAGTCATTTTCTCATGTCTGCTAAAACCCTCATTTTTCAAAATTCTTGTCAAGTGTTCTCTCCTCCATGACAACTCTTGAGCATTCNGGCTAGACAAAATAACTATTCCTTCCAGTTAGATGGCACTGGTAATCTGTATCATTTCTAAGNAATTTGTTCTACATGAACTTGCAATGCTATTATTTCCATTTGCAAACATGTCATTTAAGCATTTGGAGAACCATTCTTTTGGAACATNTTGAAACAGAAATGGGACCCAAAATATATATTAGCTGAATCTTTCTTAAACAATATGTCCTGTGATGAGAGACACAATAGGAAATGACACTCATTTTTACCCCTTAACACAGGTAAAATCCACAGTAAGTTGGCATAAGAAAGGACATTTTACTCTTGCGATTGATTGAACCCAAATCCATTTACAACTTGGGTCATTGGCAGTTCATGGCTGCTGAGAGAAGGAGAGTCATTTTTCTTTGGGGAGCGTGGTCACTGGTAGGTTGACCATGTCCTAGTGCTTGGTCCCATATCCATATATATATGAGCAGCATTAACTGGACTCAGTGGATTATTAAAAATATAAACATGAAGTTGTGAATGAGATGTATTGAGGGGGGCACAGGAGAGTTAGAGGAGGGCTGTAGGGAGTGGTTATGATCAAGACACATTGTATATATGTAAGAAATTTTCAAAGAATAAATGAAGAGCCTATTTTGATGTAAAATAGTGGAAACTGTATCATTATGGGAAGTAAAAAACACAAATAAGGAAAAGAATAAGGAAACTTTTATAGATTTCATATAATATTCAAAGTATTTCCAAAATAGANGAATAGATGATAAGGCTGGTTGTCCTGACTTGGCAAATGCATGGCATCTTTCTTAGGTTGATGGATACAATGGCCAACAATATTGACCATCAGACTAGCTAAAGGAAGAGTTCTGTGCTTGTCACAAAGAGGCAGATTGAGTGGCATGCTACAGAAGGGTCTTATGGGCAACCTTGGAATACTAAGTAATTCATTTATTAGTAGATGATCTTTACATCTTCATTTACAGAAATATGGCATCGCTGTGACCTAAAAGACCCAAATCTCCTTTCATGAGTATTACATTACCGTTCTGCCGCTATATGTACTACCCATAACCAAATTCATTGCCTTGCCCCGTGCCACTTTACCACATAATTTCTGGAACAAAACTGCATATGCATTTATCTAGTAACCACACTCCAAGGAATTTACTGTCAAGATATGATGCCAACAATGCAAACATTATTATGCCAAACATTATAGAAGCTAGCATTATTTGTAACTGCAAAATAATAGAAAATATCTATATATCCACACTTAGATTAGTTGAAAAAAGAAACAATGATGTCTTAGGGTTTCTATTGCTGTAAAGACACACCATGACCACAGCAACTCTTACAAAGGAGTGACTTTCATCTTCAGAGGTTTAACCCATTATCATCAGGATGGAACATGGTGGCTTGCAGACAGACATGGCACTGGAGCTGAGAGTCCTACATCTTGATCCGTAGGGAACAGGAAGTGAACTGAGACACCAGGTGTGGCTTGAGTATATATGAGACCTCAAAGCCTGCCTCCACAGTGACACAGTTTCTCCAACAAGGCCTTATCTACTCCAACAAAGCCACACCTCCTAATAATGCCACTCGCAATGAGCTTATGGGGGCCAATTACATTCAAAGTACCACAACTGGCAAGTAAACCCAACGGAATAGTGGTAGAGTTAGAAAATAATTGAGGCAGTATTTCATGAATTAATATGAAGTCATTTCCTGAAAATATTGTTAAGCATAAATTACAAATTGCAAAGAAGCATTATATACACTACTTTGGTGCAAGAGAAAAAAAAGGAGAAATATTCAGAGTTACATGTGCTGCTTATATTGGCAGGGGAAACTCAGGGAACTGGAAGACAGTGAAATTTGGTCAGCTACAAAATGTGGGAGAGTCAAGAAAAAAGTGAAAAGGAATGATGCTATGTGTGCTTTCTTTCCNAATTTTACTTCTGGTGCATGCTGACTTAGGAAGTAGTCGAAGACAGCAAAGTCAGAAGTTAGAAGAAGGAAAAACTGAAAGAAATCCGAAACAAAGGAATCCAACTGNGTGTCAGCTGAATAACATCCCCTCATCAATGAAAAGAGAGGGAGCCTGGTCAATAATATATGAGTAGAATGTTTTATGAGGTTGGAGCAGAATCCAAAGACACGAAAAANAAACTTTGAAGTCTTTCTTTTTTAACTAGGTGTCTTAGTTTGCTTCCCATTGCTGTGATAAACACCATGACCAAAAGTGACAAGGGAAGGAAAGGGCTTATTTCATCTTACCATTTAATAGCATCAGGAAGGGAAGTCGGGGCAGGAACTTGGAGGCAGTAACTGAAGCAGAGGCCATGAGGGAACACAGGTTACCAGTGTACCTTCCGTGGTTTGCTCATACAATCCTGGACTACCTGGCCAGGCATGGCACCACCCACAGTGGCCTGGGCNCTCCTACATCAATCAGTAATTAAGAAAATGCCCCACATACTTGCCTGCCGGCCAATCTGATGGATGCAATTTCTCAACTAGGGTGAAAGGAATGAGTGTTCTCAAGAAATGATAGACTATGGGGGTGAGGCTGGGAAAAAAGAAAGATGAAATGAAGACACCTGGTTGTGTCAGAAAAACAAAGAAGGCCTGAGTGTCTCCAGGGGCCAAAGGTGGGACAATTTGAGTGCAGAGAATTCCAGACAACAACTAATATAAATCATTGAAGAAACAGTAATCCATATACAAATACTACAATTAAAGTTTGTCATCTAACAGAATTTAGGATAAGCTACCCTGGCATTTAGGAAATCAGTTTCACCAGTTTTTACAAATATTCTTCAAATAGAAATATGAGTGTCTGGGTAAGGTATTTTAAAGACTGTCACATGACTAATATGACTTTTTATTTAGTTCAATACCCTTTTTTTCTGTTAGTAATAAGTTTCCAAACTTGGTCTCTTCCACAGAGGAGGGTGTGTGATGCTACACACTTCAGTCTCCCAAGACTGATTGCAAGGTTGTAAATCTTCACTCCCCACCCTTATCTTAAATCATGTTGTTTAGGATGGGAAGAGAAATGTAGTAGCTGGAGTTCAGAAGCCTGTCTTAGATCAAGTCCACGTCATGAGTACCAGTCTTGGACCTCTGTTATGTACAATGTTCTTTTTACATAAGTTCTCTTTCTTAACTGATGGAGTATGAAATACACAGATGTTCTTCCTCTTAAGATTTAGAGGGCTGAAAATTTAATGTAGAGCTAAAGCAAAAGAAATAAACTATGATTGTTGTCATGAGAACAAAAGGCAAGAAATAGCTTGACAATTGATCACCTGGTGAAATCCAAGGCAAGCGCACGCTGGTTCTGCATATGACTAGCATAACAGGAAGTGATGGAGTTATTGAGAAAGGCCAATTAAATTTATAAAGAAGCAGATAAATTGGACTAGGAATTCTATGAGTTAGAAATCTTAGTACCTGAAACTGTACCTCCTAAAAGAGTGAGGAAATGAACCTGTCTGCATGGGAGAACGTAGCCAACTAAAACTCAACAGGATCTGCTAAAATCATCAGGAATATTTTTTCTGTCAANTTCATTGATGTAATGGGCCAAATCCCATACTAAGGAAATACAAGTGATGGTTTATTGGAGTCTTGTCGTACAAATGGCTATTTCATTTATTAAATGCTCATCTGTTTGTGCTAATATTGCTCATCCACTGCATATCCTGGGTGAACTATTCTGAAGTTTATGGTGGTCTTATTAAGGACCATGGCATGCTGTATTTTTTTAATGTTTGCTTATGAAGTTTGAATTCAAACAGNGTCATTGAGGAGTAATTCATATGTGTAGAATGTGCACAATTGAGTGTGGTTTTCTTTAGTATGCCACAATGTTCTTTAATCATCCATTTTGAACATTTTCATCATCTCATNAGTAAACCTAACCCTAACTTCTAACTCATTGTCAGTCACATCCCAGCCCTGCCACAGTCCCTGGAAGCTATTCTTGTTGGTGGAAATTTTCTCATGCCCTCTGCGGCTGAGCTCATTCACTTCAAATAATTTAGTCAAGATCCATCTTTCTTATCTTACATATTACCTTATTGCTTTTTTGGCTTGATGTTATATTGTATGGGCATGTCACTTTTCCCCATTTATTTTTACATGTAGTACATGCATGCGTCATTTGTGTGCAGATGTGTTTCTCCTTTGGTTTGTTTGTGGAAAACAGCAGTTGATATCAACATAGATGTCTTCCTCTATTGCTCTCTGCTGTATATTTTGAAATATGATTTCTACCTGAACCTGGGCCTTC
>LZPO01097764.1:0-35399 GCA_001675575.1 Neotoma lepida
ACCCCACATACCAGGTCTGAAATCGGCCATTTTCTTGCCATTTACTTGCTTCTTTTAGTGGGAAATAACATTAAAGAATAGGTTATGGATGTTAAGAAGTACTTGTTGCTAATGTGGCATTGAAACTAGACCTTGTTAATGTACAAAGTTGGAATTTAAAAAATAATAGTAATATATTTATAATTGATTTTTTAATTAAACTGTACTAATTTCTTGGGGTTTTCCAGTTGCACATCTTTCTTTCATATTGGAAATCTTGAATTCACACTTGTGTTTTTGTTTTATTGAGTCAGAATGCACATAGCATAAATTGTACTCCAGTGAATTTTAGTATATGTACACAGTTGTATTATCAGCATGTTCTAATTTTAGAATATTTCCACTATTCCAAAAATAAATATTGTACCTCTTTCTATTGTAGACTACTCCTCTTGGCTGCCATATCTATGCAATCACTGAATCTGTTTTGTTTGAGTAGATTTGCCTGTGCAAGATAAACACAGATTGTAGCCTTTTGTGTCTGGGCTTTCGGGATTTTAAAGAGTGCAAGCTCATCCTTGCTGTAACAGGTATCAGGATCCCTTTCCTTTTTAAATTGTAGAATAACACTACGTTGTGTGGATGTTCATTTTGTTTTTCCATTCATTAATCAATTGATGTGCATAAGTGTTTTTTTAAGATCTTTTTAAATTTTGTATGTATGGTTATTTGCCTGCATGTTTATGTGTGTACCATGTGTATGCAGTACCCCAGAAATGAATGTTGGGTTTCCAGGAAATGGGGTTAAAGCTTATTGTGTGTGGTGAAAGAGGTGCTAGGAACTGAATATGAGTCCTCTCACAAAAGCAGCAAGTGTTTTTAACCACTAAGACATCTCCCCAGCCCCTAAATTGTTTCTTCTAAAATTGCTATAAATAATGCTGCTGTAAACATTCGTGTTCAAGTTTTTACATGAGTCTGTGTTTTCCATTTGCTTGGGCACACTTTCACTCTTTCCTGTGCATTTGAGTTACTGTCTGATAGCATGATCTCTTCAGCCTGGAGAATTTGCATTTCATATGTGGCAGATCTCCTACAATTATTCTCTCTATTTTGGGTTATCTCGGAATGTTTGTGCTCCCTTTACTTTTGATGGAGAGCTTGGTTGACAAATGGTTTGCTTTCTTTCTTCTTTAAAGTCACTCTGACTATGTCATCTCTGCTACTCACTGGCTTCTATTGTGAGAAGTCACCTGTTCATAATGAGCTACATTTAAATTTGTTTGCTTTTCTTGTTGCTTTCAAGACTTACCACTTTATCTTTGACTTTTAGCAGACTCATGATGTGTGTGGATGTATCACTGTCCACTGTAATTCTTGCAGGGCCCTTTTCCTCCCTCTTGCCTTGATTTTTCTGTAATTTTTTTGCTGGTCTGCCTCTACCGGTATCACAGAGGTCTCAGCCTCCTCCTGTAGTTCTTGTGGTATCTATCATTGTTGACACTGCTCTAGAGCAAGGACATGTAAAATCAAAGTCTGTGTTATATTTAAGGTGGCACATGAGTATATGTTACGATGTTTAGTGTAGTGAGGAAAGAGCCTCCAAATGCCTGTTAACCACATTTTACCTGTTGGTTTAAAAAAACAAGGGCTGTAAGTATTGGAATCCGGGCTGAGCCCTCATGAAAGACCCCCAACACCCCCAACCCCAAGGATCTGGTTCATGATGTGTTTAACATTTTCTGTCATGGCTTGGATTAGAAAGACCATGAAGCCTGTTCAGACTTGTGTTTTGCCAGTGGTTTCATTCACTTGCTAATGAGCATAAACATTACTGAGCACCAATGAGACTTTGGTGAGAAATACAGTGAAGAAAAGGCAATCCAGGCTCCTTCCTTATGAGACTTACACATTAGTTAGGGAACACAAAAGTCAATCCCATAAATGTATTACAGATCATAATGTGTTACATTTCATCAAGTACAGAGTTCTGGAAGCAGGAAGATTGGGAAGTCAGAGAGTGCCTTTCATAAAGCAGTATTTAGACCAAGCAGGAGAAAGGGTTGGAGTGAAGAAAGGGAGTGAAGAATGGCCAAAGAGACACTATGGAGAAGGAAAGAGATCTCTGAGGCACTGGTGGTTTGAATGAAAATGGCTCCTGTAGGCTCATATCTTTGCATGCTTAGTCACCAGTTGATGAACTGTTTGGAAAGGATTAGGAGGTGTGACCTTGTTGAAGAAGTGTGTCACTAGGACTTGGCTTCCAGGTTTCAAAAGCCCATGCCAGACCTAGTCTGTCTGTTTATCTGTCTCTGTCTCTCTTTCTTTCCATCTCTCTGTCTGTCTCTCTGTCTCTGTCTCTGTCTCTTGTCTGTCTGTCTGTCTCTTGTCTGCTGCCTGTGGATCAGGATATAAAGCTCTCAGCTACTGCTATAGTATCAGGCCTGCCTGCTTCCCACCATGATAATAGTGGACTCACCTTCTGAAACTGTAAGCAAGGCTCTAGTTAAATATTTTCCTTTATAAAAGTTGCCATGGTCATGGTGTCTCTTCACAGCAATAGAACTGTAACTAAGACAGGAAACTATGGAGATTAAAGGCAGCCAGTGTGTCAGAAGACAGGAAGCTTGAAAAGATGCTGAGAAACAGCCTGGAAGAGAAGCAGGGCCATGGAGGGCCTCCGAGTCTTGAATCTCATGGATTCTGTGTGCTGGTTAGTCAACTTGTGTCAACTTGACACAAATTAGAATCATCTCAGAGGAAGTAACCCCAATTGAGGAAATGCTTTTGGTAGGTAAGTCTGTAGGGCAGTAGTTCTCAACCTTCCTAATGCTTTGCCCCTTTAGTACAGTTCCTCATATTGTGGTGACCCCCACCCATAAAATCATTTTTGTTGCTACTTCATAACTGTAATTATGCTACTGTTATGAATCATAATATAAGTATCTGTGTTTTCCAATGGTCTTAGGCAACCCCTGTGAAAGAGTCATTCTACCCCCCAAGGGGTTATAACCCACAGGTTGAGAACTGCTGCTTTAGGGCATTTTAAACTAGTGATTGAAGGGGGAGGGCCCAACCCATTATGGCAGCTATCACCTCTGGGTTGGTGGTCCTGGATTTTATATGAAATCACGCTGAGCCAGTTAGTAGCACACTCCATAGCCTCTGCATCAGCTCCTGCCCCCATGTTCCTGTCCTGCTTCAGTTCCTATCCTAAATTCCCTCAGTGATGGACTGTTACCTAGAAGTGTAAGCTGAAACACACCCTCCCACATTGCTTTTGGTCATGGTATTTTACCACAGCAATAAAAAACCAAGTAAGACATTCTACTTGGTTTTGAGCACCTAGCACAATATGACTTTGTTTAACTTTTGAAAAGAATGACTGTGAAAGATAATCAGGCCGGATCCCTGAGTGGGACCAGGAGAGGGAGAGCAAGAGGAAGATGGGGCAAGTAAAAGGTTTTATAGTCATCCAACTAAGAGATGGTGTGACTTGGCCTGGTAGAATAAGGAAAGAGAAAAGTGAGTGGACTGAAAAACATAAATCTTTAGTTCTACTCTGTGGCACCAAATTATTAACATCTATAATTCAATCACCAAATTTCTCATTGTGTTAGGATTTTAACAGGATAAAGCTTGAGTGATTGATATTATATTATGATATTTATTAACTAATTATCCTTCTTCTCAGAGAGTAAATCAGATATATTTTATCAGAAATAAAAAAGAACAAATAGAGCTTGTGGACTCTGTGGAAAAAAGGAATGAAGGATTGTAGGAGCCAGAGGGGTGGTGGAGGACACCATGAGAACANGGCCCACAGAATCAACTCAGCAGGGCTCAGAGGGGCTCACAGAGACTGAAGCAGCAATCACAGAGCCTGCATGTGTCTGCACTAGGTCCTCTGCATATATGTTATGGTTGTTTATCTTGGGGGTTTTGTGGGACTCCTAACAGTGGGAGTGTTGCCCAAACTGACTCTTTTGCCTACTCTTGGGACCCTTTTCTTCCTACTGGGTTGCCTTGTGTATGGGTTTATACCTAGTCTTATTGCATCTGGTTATGTTATGTTTGGTGAGGGGCAATGAATCTGGGGAAAAGGAGAGATGTAGTGGGGGGATTGGAGGGAGGGGAGGCTATGGTTGGGATGTATTGTATTGAGACAAGAATAAATAAAAAGAAAAAGGAAAGAAAGGAAGGAAGGAGAAAGAAAGAGAAATGGGGGAGGGAACGGAAGGGGAGGGGCCTATCTTCAGAAATAGGAGAAAAGTTAACACTCAAGTGATTTATGTGTGTTCACAGAAATTGTAAAAGAAGATACGCGGTTATCTTTAACAAGATAGTTCAGTGGGATGACTACATGAAAACATAGTGAATGCATTTCTATTTTTTTATACTTGTTTATTTATTGTGTGTGCATGTATTTGTGTGCATGCATATATAGACATTAAAAAACAGATTTCAGGAAAAAAGGAACAAATGATACCTCATTATATAGATAGTAAACTTTGCCTTNAATGACATTACGCAAGGGGTATGACTTTGGATTATTTTTTTAACTGGACTACAGAAGTGTAAGTCCTGATGGTTTTAACTAAAACCCTGGAGAGATTCTTTTGCTAAGCTTTGGTTTCAGATGGAAAAAGTAGCCCCTGGCTGTTAGGACATTTCTGAGAATGAAGTGCCTGGTACTCGACCCTTTCTCAGAAGATGCACAGTGATCATCTTCTCTCGACTTACAGGCGGCTGTCCTGGTAGTCCACACTATTCAAAATGTTTGCTTAGCCTAGAAACCATTTTTTAGAGTAAGAAGATATTTAATTCTTTGAGTTTCTGGATGAAGAAATCATATCCTAGAAAGGTTTAAAGACTTGTGCAAGAACAAAGAGCTTACAGGAGGCAGACTAGAGCTACTTGGAATGTCCAGCAGCTGTCTAAAGTAACACATTGCTGCACATGTAGGCATTCTAATGCTTAGCTGAAAGATTTTTAGAAGAACACATAAGACCCTTTTATCTCCTCCATAGACGTAAGGACAATGATGGCTAACAGTAACCTATGTTCTCTTCACTAGTTGCATTCTATGGGAAAACTTCCTGGAACCAGAATGGCAGAGTTGAAAGCCAAGTACACCTTGCTACATGACACAGTGGTGAGGTATGCTATTTGCCAGTGTAGAGACACCCTCTATCATCTCTTTATTTCTTACTTATAATGAATGGGACTTGTCTTCATTTTTGTTCTCTCCAAAATGTGAGTGAGTAGGGAAGTAAGACTGAAAAGGAAGAATCTAGATGGGGGTGGGGCCATCTGTGGTACATGCTGTGGGCAGCTGGGGCCCAGTCTCATGGATTTTCGGACTGAGTATTTAGAACACTCTTAGCTCTGCCACCAAGAAGTGACAAAGCCAGGGTATTTGTCCACTTGTTTCCATCCCTCATTAAGAATTGCTCCTGGAGAAATTTTCTCTTGAACTTCCAGATGACAAGCATGTGTGTAGGGGCAGGAGTTCTCAGGCAGAGGGGCATAGGTGCTGATTTATGTATGGTGACTATCTATTGAAGATGCTTTGGAAAAGAGTGTTTTGGTGGAACACTGAAGGCATGTGCAGTCCTGTAGGACCCCTCCCCAGCTGTCGCTCAGAAGTATAGATTCTATGACAGCTCAGACTTGGACCTAAGACTTCCATCTGTACTGCTCACCATCTCCTCCTACCCCAGCCTCCTCTCTGCAACTAAGTCTAGGTCAGCAGACTAGGTGTCCACAGAATAAGTCAGCAGCTTTGCCCAGAGTCTATTTGCCACTGGGAATCAAAGTATCTGAAGAACTCGTATGTACTCAGTAACGAATGTCAATAATCTCTTCTGCTTCCAGGTTGTGTGGTGAAAGAACCACTTCCCTTCTGCTAGTCACATTTTATCTCATCTTGACCCCTTACTTCCTTCTCTACCCATTACAAAACCCACCACTCTGTCTCAAGCGCACAGGGAAGCACAAAGAAGCAGACTCTATACTTTTGCTGCTGAGGCTGCAGGCAGGCAGATGTGGGCTGGAGGTACTAAACTGACACTGATTGAGTTTTCCACAAAGACTACATCAGAAGTTAAACTCTCTTCTACTGACACTGTATGTCAAGAGCATTTGTGTAAACTTCACTTAGGTTCTGACTGAGAGCTAACTGCTGAGCTGCCCCTTTCTGTGTGAAAGAGCACTGTGGTCTGATCCAACACTGACGGCTCCTTCCAGATGAATAGTCAGCGTGTTAACACACAAGAACACTGAAGCATAAGAGACTAACTCCCATTTCCATTCCTGGAAATTGGAGGTGTTCACATCAGCATTGCTCTGCTTGCTATCTGGCACCCCCATAGTTCCTGGAGCATATTATGTTCCAGTAAATGTGTGGCTGGATGCCAGTGAACACATGACATAGGAAAGCCTGGGAAAGTAGGGGGAGCCAGTCACCTCATCTAAGACAGGCTTGATCAGGTTATATGGCATCTCTGCAAATGAGCTGAAGCCCAGAGGCTCTTCTTGGTAAGGAAATGTAATGGAGTACACACATAGAGAGTGCTGTCTTTAAAAAAGAAAATAGCAAAGGCCTGCCTCTGAATTCAGGGTGGAAGTCACTAATGTGAGGGCATCCGGGACAGATAAATCATGTAGAGAAGTTGAGCCAGTACTAGCTCATAGCATGCAAGAGTTCTAGAATATTCTTGGGGATATATCGAGTACACTTTCTCTGGCTATCCAGATCTGCCTGTAGAAGATGTGTAACCACTTCACTAAACAGGCCACAGAATACAACTGGGGATGTAGGAATCCTCCTTTCTGTGATGTTCAAGACTAGTTATAGCCAGGCATCAGGGTAGAATTAAAAACTGATTAATTATGTCCATAATTTTATAGGAGAATTTTCCTGGTTTCCCAGTAGTGGTCGTTAGAGGAGTGCTTGAAGTCTTAGTTCAGTAAGGGGAAAAGATCTTGGTGTAGTCACATCTAGAAAATTAAAGGCTCCAAGAAAAATTGGTTGCTGGAGCAGTTGAGGGGCCTGCTTTCCTCTCTCCATTCCCCCTTCCTCGGAAGTCTGGTCTTTCTTCAAAGTCAGAGGGAATATCCTGTTCCCTTGGAATTATGTGTTTTCTCCGTTGTCCCCACTCTCTGGATCTAGACACCTCTGGAGGTACTCATGACCAGGCACTGCAGCTGACTGTGTACATCCTGTCTGCCTGCTAGAGGGTGGGCAACTCAGGCTCATTCACTACAGCACTGAGACTTGGCCCCATGTGAGTGCGACTGATGTGAACTGACATGCTCCCACCATNCCCCCAAATCCTCTCAGGAATAGGGAGGGTCCTGAGGATGTGCACTTTCTCACTGTCAACGTCTTTCCCTGTAACCCAGCACACAAGAGTCAGAGGTGCAGCTGCTGCAGAATGCCAAGAGCTTCACAGAGCAGATCCAGCAACAACTGGTCCATCTGCAGCAAGCAGATGATTTCCCCGACGTCTTCTCCACTGAGGTTTGCAAACTGAGAGAGCAGCTGCTCAAGTACCAGAATGAGTACACTGCAGTGCAAGAAAGGGAGTACCACAACCAGTACAGGCTCAAGAGGTGAGTACCACAACCAGTACAGGCTGAACAAATGAGTACCACAAGTAGTGCAGGCTGAACAGGTGAGTACCACTACCAGCACAGGCTGAACAGGTGAGTACCACAACCAGCACAGGCTGAACAGGTGAGTACCCCGTGCCCTGGAGATGGTTCCACAGTGGTGCAGGCTGACTAGGTGAGTTTCACAGTGGTGCAGGCTGACTAGGTGAGTTCCACAGTGGTGCAGGCTGACTAGGTGAGTTCCACAGTGGTGCAGGCTGACTAGGTAAGTTCCACAGTGGTGCAGGCTGACTAGGTGAGTTCCACAGTGGTGCAGGCTGACTAGATGCATTCCCAGCACCCCGGAGAAGGTTCCAGAGTGGTACAAGCTGGCTGCAGGCTTTTTGTATGTGACAAGTTGGGAAGGTGTTCAGGTACAAGGAGGATGAGCTCACAACTACAAGCCCCCGTAGTTTTCCCCTTGATTCCTAGCACTAAAAGATCACACAAGTGCTGTGAAAATAAGTCTGGTGACAGAAATCCCTGCTATGTTTTCTGGGTGTCAGGGACTCCAGAGCTTCGGCAGCTTCTGCCAAAAAACACACCACACAGAGCAAGGACTTGGTGGCTTCTTCTGCCGCCCTGTCCTTCCTCTGCTCTATCTCATCCCCTCTCCTCTCTTCCTGTGATTCCTGACAGCATCACATTGTGTTCCCTGGCACCCAGGTTACATCTCCTTCACTTTCTTCTAACACAGCAGGAACAGAACCATGTATTCAACCTTCGTCCCCTGTTACTAAAGAGAAAGTCTCAAAGATTCTTTCTCTTATTCAGGAGTCACTTAGTGAAGCCAAGCAGGCACTGGCAGGAGGGGAACCCGTTTCCCTGCCTCCTGTCCCCTTGGAACTTCAGCATGTCCCTGTCTAGGGCTGCATGTGACTGTAGTTTTGAGTTGTGGTGTGCTGTGCCTGAGTCCTGGGGAAAAGCCTAACCTGTCCTCCTAGACTGTCACCATTTAAGGCAGCAGGGCTTTGGCATTTTTAGCAGTGTGTAGAATTCAGACAGTGCAAACATAGTTCAGTCCTGCCCAGAGACAACAAGTGCCTGAATGGCCTCCGGCCCCTGGGACTTGAGATCTCCCCTTGTGCCTTATTTTTTTTCAGCTGAGGAATAGATAAAGAAGGCAGTTTAATGAAGAGAATTCTATTCAGAGAGAAGAAAAGTCAGGCAGCTTTTTCCATGTGTCTTTCAATCTACACTCATTTCAGACTCTCCAGAGAGCTATAAAAAGAAAGCAAGCCCAGCTATTTCTGTAAGCACTCTCTCTTTCAGCTGAAAACAATAATGAAATTAAAACAATTGGTGGTTGTTCATTAGTGTTGCAAATAGGAATTCGTGACATTTTGTGAAAGGGTACGAAGCACATAAGTCAGCTGATTTTTAAATTGTTTAAAATTTCCAAGTATTCCTGCCAAGAAAAAGGAAGGGACAGGGTGGGGGGAGAACTCTTGCCTTTTAGGTATAGACAGGCAAATTGTTCGTCAAGCCCTCAGGATACGGAAGGAACAGTGTGTGGCGACTTACACCAAATGAGAACAATCAAAAGCATGTGACACTTTACACTGAGCAGATTCCCTGTATCCTCAAATATCAACAGCTCGGGAATTTTATAAAAATTCATTTTGCCACCAAAGGGATTCCAGGGAGGAATAATGAGTTTTGCATTTTAATGCCTTCACACATTTGATATTCCGTGGTACAGAAATAAATCCACTCAATAATCCCAGGGGGAAGAGTAGGCATTTCCATCCACAGATAAAAATAAATGAAGCCAATGAGAGAAAGCTATTCATCCAAATATACAGACGATATTTGTCAGTACAGCACAGTAAACTCTCATTGTATCCAGTGCCTAAATAATAGAAGCCCAAGTCGTCAACACCCTCCACCCCAGCGTCTTCAGGAACTTCTGAATCACTGATGACTGGCAAGAACATCACCAAGTTCCTTTTAATTTGGCTGATCTCCTATTTGCTGCTGCTACTGCCTCTGCCTCCTCCTCCCCCTCCTCCTTCTCCCAGACATCTGCCTCTCCCTCCTCTTCCCCCTCCTCCTCCTCCCAGACATCTGCCTCTCCCTCCTCCTCCCCCTCCTCCTCCTCCGAGACATCTGCCTCTGCCTCCCAGGTAAATTAAACTAAAGGCATGTGCCACCATACCCAGCAACTTCTGTTTTCACACAAAATAAGATTTTTAATAGAAGCTAATGATCAGTAAAATTATTTGATTAGTTAATAAGTAAATCTGTGTTTAGGGCTCGTACTCACTGATAATCTCTTGATAAATACACACACCAGGAAGAAAATGTGGGGCATATTTAAGTAAGCTAAGTAAACATGGATTAAATAATGAAGTAGGCATATGCATACTCAGGGAACTTATTTTGTAACCAAGAAAGTCATTATTTTTCTGAAAGCTTTCTCTGATAAAGGTTCTTCAATATTTTCTTCAATGTTTGCCTTTCCTGTTACTTTTTCATGTTTCCCTGTTTTCCACTAATTCCTAAAATTGGGGCAACAAGTACATTGTGTCTCTTGGGTAACTGACATATTCTGACAAACCTTGGTCATCTGTCACNGTATGGACATGGAGGGTGGTGACAGTCAGTTGGGCATGTGCAGGGATGTCCTCATTGATTCTCAGGGACTGATTTTTCTAATCCCTGTTACTGTCCACATAGGCTTTTTACACATTTTCTGTTCTTGGTCCAATAAAGACATCAAAGTAGAAACCCAGGAACAAACCCGTCTGTAAGAATGTGATACGGGAATGTTGGGGTGTCTTACAGAGTGCTCGAGCCTCTCAGCTCTTAGATGGGCTCAGCTCAGAGGTCAGGGTACCAGGAACTCACCGCCACATGAACTTTCAATGAATCAGCAGCCTATGGGTTCTTGTCTCACAATTCATAGATTAAAATCATAGACTCATAGGTAGAAACTTAAGAGGGACAGAGCAGAGCTCTTCTGTAGCAGGAGGCTCCCAGGAACTAGGAGGCCATCGAGCTACCAGTCTGGAGGCTTTTTAAAGGATTTATGCAGACCTGTCGTGAGGTACATCTGTGATCTGCTGGAAACCCTGTTGATGTGATCCTGGTTGCCACCAGCTGCTATGGGCAGGGAAGCTTCTTTTGTATCAGTGGGAGACATCGGAGGCTTCTGTGCCAACCTCCCTCCCAAAAGGATAAAGAAACAGTCTAGACATGAAGCTGTTAAAGAAAGTCCTTAAAGCTGTGATAAAGATGCCGAAGTGAAGCTCTTCACAGTCGGTGGCTTCTGGCAGGGTGGGGAAGGAAGATCTCAGTTTTATTTAAGGGGCTGGCCACTGGGAGTTTGACCGTGTTCCAGTGGGTATATGGGCAACACAAATTGGACTTGGTGTTTTTTTTTTCTTTTCTTTTCTTTTTTGGGGAGGTTGGAAGGGTGCAAGGGTGGGAGGGCGGACCTGGGAGGAATGGGAAGCGAGTGTGACCAGGGTGCAGTGTAGGAAATTCCCAAATAATTAATAAAAACATTGTTTGGAAAAAATAAAAAAATAAAGCACCTTATACCATTCAAACAAAACAAAAACATTTGGTCTCAAAGATAGTCTTAGCCCTGGCTACATGCTAGACTNACCCAAAGATTCCCTCAAGATCAATCAGTCTGTGTTTGAACACCCTAAGGCCTGGCCTTCCACAGCGACCCGCTCCAGCTTTGGAAAGCCCACCCAGTGAGATGATTATGGGACCAGTTCAGAAACCTGCTTTCTCATAGTTCCTACCCACTCATTCCTACCCTCCTTCAGTAGGTGATGCCCTCACTCGCTGACTGCAGAGTCGGGCCCCTGCTTTGTCTCTGAGCTTTTACCCCTTAGGACCACAAACCTCCATGACATAGTTTCTGTTAGGGGTGTTTTGATGCTGAATGAGCATCAATCCTAAAGAAATTTGATGTTGAAACCTCCTACAATGGGGAAGCTGAGAAAAAAAATCAGATTGAAATTTGAATATGAGTGTTAGAGGTTAAGAGTTAGTACATACCATAATATATGCCATATATTACCATACTAAAAAAAGTCTTGTCCCAGTAATGCCATGCAAAAATGAAAATTGAAAAGGAGAAAAACAGGTGAAATATAATTTTTCAGCATTGTGACATTATTTATAAATGTGAAAAATTGGAAGTCCTCTGAATTTTTGAAAAATTGTAGAGTCTTTCAGCAGATCGCATTCCAGAGGTGGTTGGCACCAAAAAGTTCTGGAGTACCTGACTGTTACAGCCGTGACTAGACTTGGGAAAGAGTACTTATCTNCATTTCTTCATTTGTACAACAAATATAACACCATCATAACAAGACCATGGAGTGTAGAAATGTGTGTAAAGATTCCTGCACATAGTAGACCCAGTGTGTGCTAAATAATATTTAGAATTATTTTATTGTATTACTTACTCCTAATAGAAAACCTTAAAAATAATTATTCAATTACTAGTTGTGGGATCTGTTTAGCAACTAGGAAAACATTATAGTAGCTTATATAAAAATAAACTCAGCCATGCCTACATAGTTAATATAATTTACTAAGGGAATATGGAAAAATGAAATGACCATCCATGGTATGAGACATTAAGGTTATAATCTTTGAGAAGAGAAACATATACCTCTTAAAGGAAATAAAAGTCCATGTTTCTCAATGGGGTAATCCCATAATAGAAATACAATTAGTTTTAAGAGTCCTAGAAAATTAACCATTCTATGTTTGTTCAAAGAAAATGCCATTTTATATTTATCAAAAAGAAGATTACAAGCCTTTATCTTAATTTCATGTCCCCATTGTTGCCTTTATCAGCAATAGCTGGCAATACACGACCACCCCCTGGTGGCAGCATGCCCAAAGTGTAGTAGCAATGTAGGGGAAAGGAAATTCTAGGAGCCAAGTCATAAATACTCAGAACTGAAAAATTCAGCTTGAATCTGTACTCAGAACAGCTAATTTATGTTAGGTTCAGTGTGATACGTATTGTGCAACTATCATTAATTTATATCATTGCAATGAAATCTCCTAGAAATAAAACTGATGCACAGATGTATACTTCCTTATTCTATTGACTGATGGGATCTGCTTGATACAGCAGGACCAGTGCCCCTAATATTCCATTCACCCACAAACCTCATCATATAGTTAAGTCTTCTGTGTTTTAAAGTTCGTGCCGAGCAAATTTGGAAAATCTTAAGACAAAGAAAGTTGATCATTAAATGCAGAAAAATAAAAGAATCTGTGTAAAATAAAGCTCAAAATATGGTTGTTGAGGGAAGAAAGTAAGCAAATGATTATATCAAACCTGCTATTGTTATTTAATTTAGAATATTTGGGCTAACCCCAACTGAAGAAATTTCCAAAATCTCACTTTTGTATCATGTCATCTCATCCCAACAGTTAAAATAAAAATAGAAGTGCTCTCATTTTCTCTATCATTCTTCTCAGTTGCTTGTTCTCATTCACCATCTGTGCTTGCTAAAGTTCTTATTGCTTTTTTATTTGTCAATCTCTAGAAAGGTCAGTTATGTTCTCCTGGAATTCAGCGAGGTCTTTGCTGACTTTCTGCTTTTGTCTGTCAGTTTTGGAGAGAGAAGTGTTGGNTCTCCAGCTGTAATTGGGGATTCTCTTTGAATCCAAAATCTTAAGTTGGGAAATCTTGGGGGGCATGTCAGCTCTCAAAAAATTTCTGAATTTGGAACATTTGAGAAGTTGAACTTTCAGATTAAAGATACTCAAACTTGTATGGTGGCCACTGCTTTTTATTAGCATTGGTGTGGCATATCCACCATTTCATTTTAATTTATAGGTGTGTAGAGTGGGTTTCTGTGGCTTAAGAGTACCTTCTGGTTAAGAGTACTGGATGCTCTTCCAGAGGACCCACATTGAGTTCCCAGCACCCATAATGAGTGGCTCACAACTGCCTGTAACTCCAGATCTGGGGGATCTGACACCCTCCTCTTGCTTCCATGGGCACCCATGCACACACATGTGTACATACACACAGACACATTTACATATACATAAATTAAAATGAATATTTAAAGTGAGTTTCTTATAGACAACCTATAGCAGGATCTAATTTTTTATCCATTCTTACAATCTGTGTTTTAATTGTCATTAAGGTGTTTGTTGATATGACTGAGTTAACATTTGTGACAATTAACCTTCATTGTCAACTTGACGAGATTCAGAATCACCTCGGAGACACACCACGGCCCTGGCTGTGACACCAGGTGTAACTGCCTGCATGGTTTTTAAAAGGTGTTGGAAATTGTTCTGGCCCTTGCTTCTCTGTAGATACCACATGCTTTTCCTCCAATTTTATACAATCATATTTTCCTCTTATCTTTAATTTTTCTGTAATTTATGTTTGGTAGTTTGGGGGTCATTTTGTTACCTGGTGGGTTCTCCAAGCTTCCTGGATCTATAGTCTGCTGTCTAATATTAATATAAAGAAATTTTAAGCCATTGTTGCTTGGACTATTTCTTAGGGTTTTTTCCCTTTCTTTTCTTTCTGTTGTTCCCATTATGTACATATTATGCCTTCTGTAGTTGCCCCAAAGTATTTTGATATTCTGGGTTTAGGCTTTTTCAATCCTTTTTCCCTTTGCTTTTGACTCTTAGAGGTTTCTCAATAGAAAGGTATTGAGTGAGATACNTTCAAACTCAGGGGTTCCTATTCAGCCATGTCCATTCTGTCCATCTCTCAGGACAGGTAGTTTTTGTCTTTGTTACAGTGTTCTTGATCACCAGCACTTCCTTTAATTTTTTCCTAGACTTTCCACTTCTCTGCTTGTATTATCCGTCTGGTTTTATAGTCTGTGTTATTTATCAATTAGAGTTCCTAGTCTATCAATTAAAATTGTTTTAAACAAGAAGCTTGGTAATTCAAGAATTCTTTTTCTATAGCCCTTTCTAGGTGCTCTAAATCTGTGTTTTCTAGCTGACCAGACACAATATACCATGGGGAAGGAGCTATAATCATTGAACTGTAGCAAGGTGATGGTAAAGTCTNGAGGAAAGGAAGTCTTGTATAGTCCTGTTTGAATGTTCAAGTGAGTCTAATGGCCCCAGACTGTGAGCTTCACAGGTGATGTTCCCATCCATTCCAAACCCTCTTAGGAGAGGCAAGACAATACTAGTTGGGATTTTTTTTTTCCTTTCGTTTCACACAAAAGGTCCAGAGCCAACTGGAGGTGGGTGTTTTATTTCTTCCGAGCTGGTTAGGCTCTGATAAAACCCTACAAGATTTACTCTGTTACTCTGAAGATTAACAGAGAGAAATCCAAGTATTCAGAAAGTACTGAAGAGGGTTCAGAGAAAGAGCTTGTAAACATAAACCCACCAAGTTGCTTATGAACTTCCTGGCTCATCCTCAAGCTGCACATTTGTGGATCTGATCCCACGCAGCTTGCCAAACACTTTGAGAATTAGCTAAGTGGTCTAGTCTCCAGGTCCCAGCAGGAAAGCTCCACGTAGCAATGCAAAGGTGCTGAAAATAAAATTAATCTTAAAACTCTACATGCCAGCAGGTTTGCAGGATCTTTTGATCTGAACTGAACCATGTCTCCTAAAGCCAAAATGTCAATAGTTTTCATGGGCCCTGAGTAACACCCAAAATCCCATCATGTAACAATTCAACGGTTTTCACATATAAAGAACCAGGCAGTTGTCAGCTTGCCTGAGAAGGGATCAGCACTGCATGGCAGCGGTTCCAGAATAATGTGACAGACCTTCCAGTAGCTTTTACATGCATACATTAACAAACAGCTCCAAACACTGAGGCTAATGGAAAAATAGAAGTCTCAGAAGCCACAACATACAAAGAATATCTATTAATGATGTTCAAGTGTTTCCAGCTGATTCAGTTTTTCACTAAAAAAGCAATCCCCAAAATATATATCCTGAGATGTAGCCAAATAAAATGCCTCTAAGGTGTTGATGTGAGAATTTGACAAAGATACAGGAACTAAAATTTTTAACAATCAATAGATGAGTGGATAGAAGATTGAAAGAAGAGTCAGCGACTAAAAGATAAATAGAAAATATTCTGTCTGAAAAACAGAAAAGATAAAAATGAACAGAGCCTTAGAATCAATCCCATGGGGCAAAAGCAAAAACTCTATTGTGGCAAGGAAAACATGTCTGAAGCAATAGTATCTGAAATCTCCCCAAATTTGGTGAAAGTTGTAAACCACAGATTTAATAAACTCAGTGAACCCCAGACAGAATAAACCTGAAGAAATTTATTTCAAAGCCATCGTAGTGAAACTTCTGAAAGCCAGAGACCAAATGCTGTGAAAGAGACAGAGGTATGGAGTGGAGAAGAATCCAGAGTTACTCCCATGCTCATGCACTTGGAAGTGAGAAGGGGCAGGGAACTGTGAGGCTTCAGAAGGGAACAAATGAAATTTAATTGGAAAAGTCTGGCTTTGTCTAACAAGGAATTGAAAAGTGAAAATTTGACNTTTCAAGTAAATTCCAGGCTGAAGATACTGAGTTGGAAGTAATTGTTTATCATGAAAATGTGGAAACAGAAAGGATAATAAAAAAGTTAGGCTCTAACGAGGCATGCAGCAATAGTAAATAAATCTTACTGTGTCTATGGAGTAACATGAAAGTGTGTTTCTGACTCAGCATGGTGGCACACGCCTTTAATCCCAGCACTCAGGAGTCAGAGGCAGGTGTATCTCTGTGAGTCCAAGGCCAGCCTGGCCTGTGTATCATATTCTAGGTCAGCTAGGGTTATAGGGACCCTATCTTTTTAAAAGAGACAAAACAAAACAAAACAAAAAAACAAAAAATTAGGAGAATGCATCCCTTCCCCTGGGCTCCACACTAGGGCCCACAGCCCAGGCAGCTTTAACAGAGGCCAGAGTGGTCCTAGGGACCCTAGGGAAGACACCTTACCTCCTGATAACCCTCTTTAAGCCTCTTCAACAACCCCAAACTGCATCCCCACCCCCCGGGACTCCATATTCCTGCCTACTACTTTGGAAGAAGTCTTTGGCTTTATCAGAGGCCAGATCTGGATCTAGGAACCCCAGGCCTACAAACTCAGAAGCAGACTTTAGCTTTACTGGAGCACAGGCCAGATCTAGGGACCCCAGCCTTGGCAGCTATACTGGAGGCCAGGCTGGTCCTAGGGACCCCAGAAGTCAGACCAGATCTAGGGACCACAGACTGCACACCCTCCCCTGGNCTCCATATCCTGGTCTACAACTTTGGAAGAAGACTTCAGCTTTACCAAAGGCCAGAAGACCAAAGAGGAAAGAGAAATCAAGGAATAAAACACCCATCTAACAAAGACAAATGCAGGAATCAACACCCAGACCTATAATCATCCCAAATCCAGATGCCTAAACACCAATGTAAGAACACAATCAATAACACAAAAGGCAATATGGTATCACCAGAGCCCAGCTATCCTACAACAGTAAGAACTGAACAATCCAACACAGCTGAATCACAAGAAAACAACCTTAAAATGAATTTATGAAGATGGCAGAGGTCCTTAAAGAGGATATGAAAAAAAAATCCCTTAAAGAAATTGAGAAAATGACAAACAAAAAATTGGAAGAAATCAATAAATTCCTAAAAGCCGAGAAAAAACAAATAAATGAAGGAAACTGTTCAAGACCTGATAATGGGAATTGAAGCAATTAAGAAAACCCAAATGGAGGGAATCTTGGAAATGGAAAATCTGGGTAAGTGATCAGGAACTACAGATGCAACCATCACCAACTGAATGCAAGACATGGAAGAGAGAATCTCAGGCATTGAAGGTACAATAGAGGAAATAGATTCATCAGTCAAAGAAATGTTATATCTAAAAATTTCCTAAGACAAAACATCCAGAAAATCTAGGACACTATGTAAAGATCAAACATAAGGATAATAGGAATACAGAAGAAACCCAGCTCAAAAACATAGAGAATATATTTAACAAAATCATAGAAGAAAANTTTTCCCAGCCTAAAGAAGGACATGCCTATAAAGGTACAAGAAGCTTACAGAACACCAAATAGATTGGATCAGAAAGGAAAATTTCCTTGCCACATAATAATCAAAATACTAAAAATACAAAACAAAGAAAGNATATTAAAAGCAGCAAGGGAAAAAGGACAAGTAACATATAAAGGCAGACCTATCAGAATCACATCTGACTTCTCAGTGGAGACACTAAAATCCAGAAAGGCCTGGACTGATGTCTTGCAGACTCTAAGAGACCATGGATGCCAGCCCAGACTATTATACCCAGCAAAATTGTCAGNCACCATAGATGGAGAAAGCAAGATATTTCAGGACAAAGTTAAATTTAAACAGTATCTATCAAAAAACCCAGTCCTACAGAAGGTACCAGAAGAAAAACTCCAACCCCAGTAAGATAACTACACCCACAAAAATACAGATAATAGTTAATCTCATATCAGCAAAACCTAAAGAAGGGAAACACACACACACAAGGGAAACACACACACACACACACACACACACCACAAAAGACAAAAAAAACAGGAATGATCATTTATATCTCTCAATATCATGGACTCCATTCACCAATATAAAGATACAGGCTAGTGGAATGGATACAAACACAGGATGCATCATTCTGCTGCATACAAGAAACACACCTCAACATCAAAGACAGACACTACCTCAGAGTAAACGGAAAAAGATTTTCCAATCAAATGGACCTAAGAAGCAAGCTGGTATAGCTATCCTACTATCTAACAAAATAGACTTCCAACCAAAATTAATCAGAGGGATAGAGAAGGGCATTTCATATTCATCAAAGGAAAAACCCACCAAGATGATGTCTCAACTCTGAACATCTATGCCCCAAATGTAAGGACACCCACATTTGTACAAGAAATATTAATTAAGCTTAAATCACTCATAGAACCCCACAAAATAATAGTTGGAGAATTTAACACCTCACTCTCACCAATAGGCAGGTCATCCACACAGAAACTAAACAAATAATGGAACTAACAGACGTCATGACTCAAACGGACCTAACAGATATCTACGAAACATTTCATCCAAACACAAAAGAATATACCTTCTTCTCAGCACCTCATGGAACCTTCTCCAAAATTGACCATATATTTGGCCACAGAGCAAGTCTCAACAGATAAAAAAAAAAATGAAATAACCTCCTTATCTTATCAGACCACCATGGATTAAAGCTGGATTTCAACAACAGAAACAACAGAAAGCCTACAAACTCATGGAAACTGAACAATTCTCTACTGAATTACCACTGGGTCAAGGAAGAAATAAAGAAGTTAAAGACTTCCTAGAATTCAATGAAAATTAATGTACAACAAACCCAAACTTATGGGACACAATGAAAGAGGTGCTAAGCAGAAAGTTGACAGCACTAATGCCTTCATGAAGAATTTGGAGAGATCTCACACTAGGGACTTAACAGCACATCTGAAAGCTCTAGAACAAAAAGAAGCAGATACACCCAAGAGGAGTAGATGGCAGGAAATGATCAAACTGAGGACTGAAATCAATGAAATAGAAACAAAGAGAACAATACAAAGAATCAATGAAACAAAGAGTTGGTTCTTCAAGAAAATCAACAAAATAGATAAATCCAAACTAACTAAACCTTAAACTATACTACCTCTTATTCAAACTAACTGAAAGGCAGAATATGAAAATCAAAATCAGAAATGAAAAGGAGGACCTAACAACAGACTCCAAGGAAATCCAAAGAATCATTAGTCCATACTTCAAAAATCTGTACTCCACAAAATTGGAAAATCTAAAAGAAATGGACAAATTTCTTAGTAGATACCACTTACTAAAGTCAAATCAAGATGAGATAAACAACTTAAATAGAGTAATAACCCCTAAGGAAACAGAAACAGTCATTAAAAGCTTCTCAACCAAAAAAAAAAAATCCCAGGGCCAGACTGTTTTAGTGCAGAATTCTATCAGACTTTCAAAGAAGACCTAATACCAATACTCCTCAAATTACTCCACAAAATAGAAACAGAAGGAACATTGCCAAGTTCATTTTATGAGGTCTCAGTCGCCATGATACCCAAACCACACAAAGACTCAACAAAGAAAGAGAATTACAGACCAATTTCCNTTATGAACATTGATNCAAAANTANTCAATAAAATANTNGCAAACNNNANNCAAGAACACATCAAAAAGATCATCCACCATGATCAAGTAGGCTTCATCCCATAGATGCAAGGATGGTTCAACATATGAAAATCTGTCAATGTAATCCACCATATAAACAAACTGAAAGAAAAAAAAAAACATGATCATCTCATTAGATACTCAAAAAGTCTTTGACAAAATCCAACACTCCTTCAGTATAAAAGTCTTCGAGAGATCAGGGATTCAAGGCACACCTAAAGATAATAAAAGCAATATACAGCAAGCCAATAGCCAACATCAAATTAAATGGATAGAAACTCAAAGCAATTCCACTAAAATCAGGAATAAGATAAGGCTGTCCACTCTCTTCCATATCTATTCAATATAGTACTTGAGGTTCTAACTAGAGCAATAACACAACTAAAGGAGATCAAAGGGCTAATAATCAGAAAGGAAGAAGTTAAACTATCACTATTAACAGATGATATGATACTATACATCAAAAATTCTACCAAGGAACTCCTACAGCTGATAAACACCTTTGGTGAAGTGGCCGGATACAAAATAAAGCCAAAAAAATCAGTAGTCCTCCTATATACAAACAAAAATTCCAACACAATTCTTTGCCAACCTTGAAACAATACTCAACTGTAAGAAGAACTTCTAACCAGTCTTATTAATAAACACGCGGAACAAGAAATAAGGGTGAAAATCTGACAGAGATCAGAGGAATTAGGAGCAAGCCACCACTCACCAACGCTGCTTCTACTTCCCAGGAGCGAAGCGGAGCAAAGAGCGTGCCTTCCGGTCTAACCTGGCTTTTATACCTGTCTATCTGTTAACTAATTTCCCATCTTCCCAAGCTACATCACTTCCTGTCTTGTCTGCATGGATCTTCAGAACTCTAAGGTTGATNCTGGGATTAAAGGCGTGTGCCACCACCTCCTACTGCTAGTTCCCCATGTGACCTTGGAGTCACAGAGAACCAAATGGATTAAGGGCGTGTGCTAACTTGCATGGCTATTGTTTTCTATTAGTGGCTGGCAGCCCCATTTTTCCTCTGACCCTCAGATAAATTTTATTAGGGAGGACAAATAAGATATCACCACACTCAACTTCACATGGAAAAATCAAAAAACCCAGGATGTTGGTAGGCCTTGATGGTCAGAGGTTGCAGTCTATCATGGCCTGGCAGCTTTCTCCAAAGCTAGAAAGAAATCAGCAAAACAATACCCTTCACAATAGCCCACAAATAATATAAAATATCTTGGTGTAATGCTAACCAATCAAGTCAAAGACCTGTATAACAAGAACTTCAAGTCTTTGAAGAAAGAAATTGGAGAAAATATCAGATGATGGAAAGATCTCCCATGCTCATGGATCAGTAGGAGCAACACAGTAAAAATGGCCATCCTACCAAAAACAATCTACAGGTTCAATGAAATCCCCATTAAAATCCCAACACAATTCTTTGCCAACCTTGATACAACAATACTCAACTTCATATGGAAAATAAAAAAACCCAGGTTGTTGAAAAGCCTTGCTGGTCAGAGGTTGCAGTCTATCATGGTCTGACAGCTCTCTCCCAAGCTAGACAACATGAGGACCCTCTCCTCCCATTGAGACTTCCTACTCTAACTGCCCTTATCTAGAGAATGTCTCTAGGCCTGGAGCACAGACCTTATCTGAAAGCTGTCTCTAAGCCTGGATGCCTGATTTATCTCCAGTGTGACTCTTGGCACAGTTTCCTGCTAGAAGCCTGTCTCCTGCTGCACATATGGTAGCTACAACTTGTACTAGAAGCTTTGCTATAGGACCCTGCTGCCACATAGAAAGCCTTATGATAGGAGCGTGCCACTTAATGCAAATTAGGGTTTATCCCCAGGCTTCCCAATCCTATATATTCCTTATATTCTAGAATAAAGTTGAGCTGATTCACTGAAGTCATATCCCAGAGGGCTGTCTCCATCATACCCACAGCCATCAGAACCCTGTTCCCCACTTCTGGGGGGAATCCTGTTCTTCACCCTCATGGACCAATGTACCAAAGATTGAACGAAGAAGAGGAGCCACAGCAGGATAGCTAAAACAATCCTGTACAATAAGAGAATTTCTAGAGATATCACTATTCCTGATTTCAAGGTCTACTACAGAGCTATAGTAATAAAAACAGCATGGTATTGGCATAAAAACAGACAGGTGGATNAATGGAATCAGATTGAAGACTCTGACATAAATCCACAATCTATGAACACCTGATTTTTGACAAGTCAGAATTACACAATGGAAAAATAAAGCATCTTCAACAAATGGTGCTGGCATAACTGGATGTCAGCATGTAAAAGAATGCAAATAGATCCATATCTATCACCCTGCACAAAACTCAAGTCCAAGTAAATCAGAGACCTTAACATGAATCCAGATACATGAACGTGATAGAAGAGAAAGTGTGGAATACCCTTGAATGAATTGGAACTGGAGACAACTTCCTGAATAGAGCACCAGCAGCACAGACACTAAGATCAACAATTAATAAATGGGACCTCATGAAACTGAAAACCTTCTGTAAGGCAAAGGACATTGTCAATAGGACAAAATGGCAGCGTATAAAATGGGAAAAGATCTTCACCATCCCCACATCTGACAGAGGGGCTGATTTTCAAAATATATACAGAATTCAAGAAATTAGACATCAAAAACCAAATAATCCAATCAAAAAATGAGGTACAGATCTAAACAGCAAATTCTCAACAGAAGAATCTCAAATGGCTGAGAAACACTTAAGGAGATGTTCAACATCCTTAGCTATCAGGCAAATGCAAATCAAAATGATTGAGATACTATCTTACACCTGTTGAATGGCTAAGATCAAAAACACAAGTGGCAGCTCATGCTGGAGAGGATATGGAGCAAGGGGAACACTTCTCTATTGCTGGTGGGAGTGCAAACTTGCACAGCCACTTTGGAATATCAGTATGTCAGTTTCTCAGAAAACTGGGAATCAATCAATCTACCACAAGACCCAGCTATACCACTCTTGGGCATATATACAAAGGATGCTCAATCATACCACAAAGACACTTGCTCAACTATGTTCATAGCAGCTTTATTTGTAAATAGCCAGAACCTGGAAACAGCCTAGATGTCCCTCAACTGAGGAATAGATAAAGAAAGTGTAGTACATTTGCACAATGGAGTATTACTCAGCTGTTAAAAACAAGGACTAACAAGAGCTATTGGGGTCCAGCCCCAGATATCCCTTTTCCAGGGTCCGTGGAAGAATCTAACAACCAGTTGAGAATCTAATCTTAGGAATATTGAAAGAATCTACACACAACAAGCTCTTTTAGTCCATTCACTTTATTCTTCTAAGTCAATTCTACAAGTGTCGTGGGGGTACCGGTTTAGACACTTACAAGCAGCAACTTTTTTGGCAATGCAATGTGAGGCTTGAAATTTTCAGGGTCATAGAGAGAGGTGATAAGATCCATATATACAGCAATAATTGTCAGCTTTCATTTACAACCTAAAGGGGAAAGGGGGAGTGACTAATGGAAGTTCTCTGGTAGGGTCAACTAAGGGCTAAAATCGATTAGGGAATCTAAAGAGGAGTTTATGTGCTCCGACTATATTCTTAGAAGTGGCTAAGTAATAGGTTAGGAGTCCATATGTCAGTATAAGTCACAAGTAGAGTAAAACTGTCTTTTTTCCCTTTGGCACCACTTCTGGCTCAGCTATCTTGGAGGTGCAATTTTCTGGCAGGGTGGGGGAAGTGTCCTTGATCACTAGGCAACCTGCATGACAACATGTAGCATTTGGTTTGTAAAAGCTCGTTTTCTCTGAGTCAGTTGCTAAGGAGAACTTTTAGAACCTAAGGATAACACCTAGGCTATGGGATAAAAGAGCATTTAAGCTTAATTTGCACAAGAAACAAAGCTTGGCACCTGTCATCTGTCTGGCCTTGGCTGCTATCTCATTGGGTCAGTGGGAATATTTACTTTATATCAGTAACTAGCAAAGGGCTGATCACCATCCCAGCAATTGCAAGCAGTAAATCTCTTAATTAGGGTCTTGTGTTAATAAACCAGGATGAAAGTGAAGAATTAAGGATTTAAGGTTAGTGAGGTTAGCTTCACTTATCTGTAGGTGAGGTGAGCTCAGGGCACACTAGTACTCCTCTATCTGCAGTCTGTCCTAGGATGTCTGAGAAGTATTTCAAATGAAATACTTCTGCCTGGAGATGGCACTGGCCAGATGTCTGCTAATAAAGATAATTACAGAAAAGCAGACTCTAAGTCTATGCTGGAATAAGAGGAACAAAGGTTTGATTGTGGGAAAAGGGTCTTTGTGTGACTGTTTTCACACATGGTCAAAGGGATATCATCCATATACCCCAAACTTATAAGGGAAATTGTGCCCAATAAATGATCAACCACACTGTTAGAAGTTCTTGGGGAAAGAATCAAATGGGAAAGCTACAATGGCACACAAGAGATTCACTGCAGGAAATGGCTAATACATTAAAAAGCCAATATCAAAAAACTCCTTGAGTTTTGGCTTTAACTTCTAGCAGAGCCCTTGGCTCTGTTAGGTTTTAGCCTTGTCAGTGTCAGCTGAGTTCCTACTTCATATTTCTGTGGCTCACAACAAAGGACACCAGAAATTTGCAGGAAAATGGATGGAACTAGAAAAAGTCATCCTGAGTGAGGTAACCCAGACTGAGAAAGACAAATATGATATGTTCTCACTCAAAGTGGATATTAGCTATAAACAAAGGATAACCATGCTACAATCTACAGACCCAGAAAGACTAGGTAACAGGAAAGATTCGTGGGGGGACGCCTGGATCACCCTGGGAAGGGGAAATAGAAGAAACTTTGTGAGTGGACTAAGGGCAGGTGGGGATGGACACATGAGAGATCCGGTTGTGGGGTGAGGGGGAGACTGAAAGAGACTACCAGAAAGAGGGGGCATTTCAGAGTCAGGTAAAAACTTGGTACAATGGAATCTTCCAGGAATCTATAAGGATGACCCCAGCTTAGACTCCTGGTAATAACAGATACATAGCCTGACCTGTCCATCTCCTGTGACCAGATTGGTGCCTAGCCCAATTATCATCAGAGAGGCTTCATCCAGCAACTGATGGAAACAGATACAGGCCCACAGCAAAACATTAGGCGGAGTTTGGGGAATCCAGCAGAAAAGGGGGAGAAAGGATTATAGGAGCCAGAGGGGTCAAGGATACCACAAGAAAACTCACAAAAAACTAACCTGGGCTCACAGAGACAGACAACCAGGGAGCCTGCATGAGACTGACCTAGACACTCTGCATATGTGTTACAGTTTTGAAGCTTGGTCCTCTTGTGGAACTCCTAACAATGGGAACAAGGGGCTATCTCCCCTGACTCTTTTACTGGCTTTTGGGGCCCTACTCCCCATACTGGGTCACCTTGCCCAGCCTTAATACATGGGGAGGTGCTTAGTCTTACTGCAACTTGATACACCATGTTTTGTTGATACCCATGGGAGACCTGTCCTTTTCTGAGTAGACATGGAGGAGGAGTGGATTGGGGGGTTGGTAACAAAGAGAGGGGGTAGGGAGGAGGGACTGGGAGGAGAGGAGGAAGGGGAAACTGCAGCCAGGATGTAAAATAAATAAATAAATTTATTAAAGAAAGAGAGAGAGAAAATAAAAAGTGTGTTTCCGGCTGACATAGTTCAGTGAAAGTCACACAGCCTCCATCCTGTGTCTTTGCCAACTGGCTTCCATTCAGTGTGGCTGGGACGACAAGTGGCACTTACTTCCACTCACTTTCCATTGTCCCCAGTCCAAATGCAAGGGAAGCTATAAAATGCAGTCTTCCTATGCATTCAGGAAGGGGAAAGGATATGACAGGTTCAAATGTGTTTGTCACTGAGGCTAAAGGCAGATTCTGAACTTGGCTGAATGACCAGCATGCCTACTGTTCTCATGATTACATATACAGTTTTCAATAATTTGGAGAAGAAACAATATTGGAAAGAATTATTCTCAAGTACCTCCATGTAACATTTCTTTAAGCTTGGTTCCTGGTGGAAACTCGTCTTTCACCTGAAACACTCCCTTCCTTCCTTGAGTAGCCATGTTCCAAGGATCTCTGTTATCCTCTTTTTTTTAACTGTTGCTGCCTTTTAAGCCACAGCTGTCTGAGTCAGCAACTGCAACCCCGTCACTACCAGCAGCGGTTAGGCCACAAGGGCCGTAGCCAGAGGGAATTCTGTTCCCTCAGGCTCCGATTCTTTCAAAGCTAAGAAAGGAACTTAACTAAACTTCTGTCCCTCTAAAGAACTCAAAATTCAGAGGTTAAGGTGGAATTCTCCTCCTCAGAGAGAATGAATAGCAAGTAGCTCATCTCCTCTCCTTGCTTGCATCCTCCAAAAAGTCCTCGTGCTTCTCCTCACCCCTACTTAAAAACCCTTCTCCACCTGGCTCCTCCCTACCACTTCCTGTCAGCTAGTTGCTGACTCACTGACTGCAGATGAATTTTATTTAATCAAACACATCTTTCCATCATTAAACAAATGTTCAGAGCATAAACAAAAGTAACTCACTTTAAAATAATATTCTACAACTAATCTCTGCTAAGTTTCTTCTGCTCCAGAGTACTATGACTCTTTCTGTTGTGCTCCTCTTTAATACCATCCCTGAGGAATGCAAAATGTCATGTAAAATTTGGGAGCTCTTGGAACAACCCTTCTTCTCACCTGTGAACATCTGCAGACTCTTCCCTTCATGGTTTCCATGGAAAATTTCCAATTCAGGTGTAAATAAAGTGAAGCAATGGGTCATTCTAAAGGCATCTGTATTTCTTTATGTATCTCTTTATCCTCATTTAGTATATAAATTATGTATTTCAAATCATGAAAATAGGAATTAAACCAACTTCAGTCATCCAGCATATTCCTGTTACTAATTATTGAGTGCCAACTATCTGCCAGCAATGGTAGTGCCGAGCAAACAGAGCAGTCTCTATCCTTGTGGAGCTAATGCACAACAGAACCCCAGGCAGCAAGCAACACTCTACGGAAAAGTAAAACAAGACTGGTGTGAAATGTTGGCACTGTTTTAGTAGAATGACCCAGAGACCCTGAGGCCGGAACAGGTTTAACAAGAAGGCTAAGTTGGCCAGAGCCAAGAGTGGCAAGCAGTGAGACTGGAGAGGCTGATGACACAGAGTTTCAGGTTGGTCCAGGTTTGATGGGATCTTGTTGAGCAGGAAAGTGATAGGATCTCCTCTATGTTGCTAAAAATCACTGCACTGAAAATAGAGGGTTGTCTATCAGGGGCAAAGATGGAGGCAGGCAAGGCAGATCCTTTGACAAGACCTGGTAGTAATTTAGCAAGGTAATATAGAGGAAAAGGCCCTGAGCTTGCCTAGGAGTCTCAGTCCTCAGGGAGGTCTGTGCCCTAGCACAGTTATAATTAACACGCCCAGAGAGCTGCTGTATTAGGTATGTGCACACGATGCTGCTGGAGCACTGGACAGGAGGAAGTACCTAAGAGGGCCAGTGAGAGTCAGAGTCATCATCAAGAGAGCCCCGGAACAGAGCTGAGAGGACCTGGTGCAGAAGGTGCTTGCTCTTTTGTGCTTTTTGTCAAACATGATATTTTCTTTTGGCAGCTTAATGGAAGAAAAGAGTCTCATACTAAAGGAATTTGAAAAGATACCTAAGCCAGGGGTAAGTATTAGAGCTTATTAAATGCAGCTGGATTCAGATAGCCCTTTAAAAATAACACCACACCCTGAAACATTTGAAACACCAAAAATCCACACTCATTGCAGATGCAGAAAGGAAGATCTGCCTCCTCAAATAACTACAAGTGAGGCAGATGACAAGTGTTCTGTGTTGAGGACCACATTAGGCTGTGCAGTCAGACAGTACCTGCTTGTTTATAGAAGAGAATAAGTTACACCTCCTCTGTAGTTATGACACTCGAGCTTTCCGAGCATCTCAGAGTTTGTTCATATGATGTCACACCATGATGAGGCAATGTATAAAAGAAAGCATTTAATTTGGAGCTCACAGTTACACAGAGTAGTACAGTCTTTGGCCGTCATGGTGGGGAGCATGGTGACAGGCAGGCAGGCAGGCAGGTGTGGTGCTGGAGCAGTAGCTGAGAGCTTACATGGATCTAGAAAGGCAGAGTGTGTGTGTGTGTGTGTGTGTGTGTGTGTGTGTGAGAGAGAGACAGAGACAGAGACAGAGACAGAGACAGAGAGACAGAGACAGAGTTAGCAGAATGGTGTGAGCCTTTGAAACCTCAAAGCCCACCCCAGTGACACACCTCCTCCAACCAGTTTCCTAATCCTAATCCTTCCCAAACAATTTCACCAAACAGGCATCCAGCATTCAAATAGATGAGTCTATTTGACTATTGCTTACCTATTCCTGTATAACAAGCCATCTCAAAAGCTGGTGGCTTAAAACAATAAGCATTTCTACTCTAGTTCTGGGTTCTTTTGGTCTGAGCTGGCTTAGTTGGGGCAGGGTGAGCTACAGTGGCAGGTTAGTTGATCTAAGGTCCCATGTCACTTGTTGATCACATGATAGTTTCCAGCCTGAAGACATGCAAATCACAATATGCAAGAACTTTTAAAGCTTCTATTTAAGTAATTCTTGATAATATTCTGTTAATCAAAACAGTGGATATTGTCATGTCTATAGAAAATGGACTTGTCCTCTACATGGAAAGAATGACAAAGACACATTACTGAGGGCCAGGAATGCCTTGGGGAATAGGAGGAAATTATAGACAAGTTTTGAGACTTACAACAGAAAACATTGCTTCTACTTTCAGGTTACTTTTAAAATGTGTTGTCAATGGTTTACTTCCATGGCCAGCTCACAAATCTGTTGAGCATTTAGTAAGATATTAGTTAATTTAGTTAATTCTATATAAGTACATCTGTGATGGTTAATATTGATTGTAAACTTGGCAAGAGGTAGACTCTCCTAGCAGACAAGTCTCAGCATTCTTTTGGGGGATCATCTAGATTAGATTAGTCTCTGGGCAAGACTGTGAGGAATATTGGCTAATGGAGGTGGGAAGAGCCACCTTAACTGTGGGTGGCATCGTTCCATGGATTGGCGTCCTGCACTGAATAAAAAGGAGAATGCCAGCTGAGAACTAGCATTCACTGTTCTGTGCTTCCTGACTGGGGTGAGCAGCCACCTCAAGCTCATGCTGCCAGGACTTCCCTACTACAACTTTACCAAAGCTAAAGCCTCCCTTCCCTAAGGTGCTCTTGTTGGAGCATTTAATTAAAGCAATGAGATAACATCTAACCACCCATTATAACACACACACACACCACACACACTCATACACTCACACACACTCTCACATTCATTCACACACACTCTTTCACACATAGTCACACACCACACACATACACACATGAGAGAGAGGAGAGAGTGAGTTTTAGGTGACTTATTTTACTTTCATCTGGCAGTAGAAGGGAATGAGAAAACTTAGCACAGGCTAAGAAATCTGTCTACGTGGTCATTCTAAGCAGATAGCCTTTCTGAGTATAGTAGTAAGGCAGAGGAAGCACAACCTCCTATGAGCCCGATGGATGACACTGAGGAAGAGAATGTACAGAGGTGATATTAATAAGTGTGGGTGCTACTGTGTGGAAATGTGAGCCTCCTCATGGCCAGTTGCCGTGTATGACCCAGGTTAACCACAAGACAGACATTCAAAGATTATTTGCATTTGGTTTTGTCAAATCCCAATGCTACAAGAAAACAGAATGTACATTTTCACAGTGCTTTTTAGTACGAAATGCAAATTAACATAAAAAAACATTTAAAACATGAACCACTCGGTTAAAAAGTACTTCAAAACTGTCACATATTTAGTTAATGTGGTATAATTGGCATGCTGTGACTGAAGGTGCCAGACATAAGTTACCCCCTTTCTGGGAACCCCTTTATGAGTCTTCAAACATGTATAAACAATATGGTGAGTGGACTGACTTTTAGTTTGGTTTTTAAGTAGAGAAGCATTCATATGGACTTTCTAACTGGCCAGTTCCATGACTTTTAAAGGAAATGGAGAAGAAGATGAAAATCCTGAAAGAAAGCACTGAGGAGCTGCGCAAGGAAGTGATACAGAAGAGACTCGAAATCAAAAGCCTGCGGGAAGACGTGGTGTCCAAGCAGAAGCAGCTCCTAAAGGAGCAGAAGGAGCTTGACGAACTGATGGAAAGCCAGGTTGGCCTGAAGGTGTGTTGTGGACAACCCATGACTATTTAAACACTGAAACACAAGGTTAGCTACTTGCATGTGACCAAAAGAGCTGTCACAGTAACTGAACAGTTGTGCGTCAGGAAGGACTCTGCCAAAGGCAACCTCAATTCTGGGAATTTACAAAGAGCAAGAGGGTGTTTGATAGGAAAAGACATGAGAAATCTTGATAATACTGTTCTAATGTGAAGGCCTGCCCCTGGAGAACTGGCTGCCAACATTTGAAGTGAGTGTCACAAACACACGATTCCTTGCAAGAAACTGAACGTTCAATCCTCTTGTATCTGTTTGTATTGCCTTATCCTTTATGCTTGATCCTACTCCTCTCTCCTTTTACTGTAAAAATGACAAGGAGCCTATATTAATATTTTAGGAAATAATGAATTGAAATTAATTTCATTTTGAAAAATATATAATACTTCTCAAGACAATTTAAGGAACCTAGAGTTACATAAGGGACAGCTCCCAAATTTCATTGGCTTAGAAAATACTTGAGATTTAGTCTGGCTGTTTCCCTGAGATCTCACTGCATGACCGTCTTATCTGGGAAATAGGCTCTAAGAAGAGAGTCCTTTGCCACCAAGAACCCCATGAAGCTTCAGCTTCAGGCCCGTTGCCTGCATGAATCTCTTCCAAGGGTTTGGACCTAAGTTAGCAATTGTAACTTTTTTTACTAGAAGATGGACTCCCAGATTGTTAAGCTTCAACCCTATAAACGTGGGTCTGCTCCAGGATTGAGCAAGATCCTGCAGAGAAGCACTCCACCCTATCAGCACAGTGATGCGTTTAACTTCCATGCTCACACATGGTTCCAGACCTCAAAATCTGGTGAACACCCTAGATACAAAGGGCCCCTTTCATCACCCCTGATGCAACGCCTGAACTAACCATCCGTGAACTCACACAGCTGGCAGAATCTAAGTGTCCACAGGTTTAGCTTCTGACTTTGGCCCTGCGCGTATGAGCTGTGCGACTATAGGCAGTGTTTTCCATGTCTCCTGTCAGTCTTAGGTAGGGCTCCCCAGACACAGCATCTGAGGCAGTCAATGCAGGAGAAGCCTGTATGGCTCTGAGGGAAGAGGATAGAGCTAGGGAAGAAGACAGGCTGGACACAGGTTCTGCTGTAGAACTCTAGTCTCAGCCTGGCCTCAGAGAGAACCCTGGATCTTGAATTGAACCACAGAGACTGTTCTCCTCAGCCAAGAAGCATGGGGTACTATCTCATTGCATGAGTTAGCCCTGGCTACAGCCTCCTCCTACTTCTTCCCACCTCTCCCACCCCAGGGAAAAAGAGACTCTTAGCAGGGCACCAATAGTAGTTGTCCCACTCTGTCTTCTTCTTTTTGCGATAGTGACAAGTATAACGACCTTATAAGGCCAGTGTGAATATTCAGGGAAATAAAGTATACAGGGTAGATGGTAAAAGTTCTACAAAATTTAATTTTCCTCTCATTTAATTTGCTTGCTTAATTGACTATATAACATGATTGTATTTCTTTACTAGGATGACGTGGTCCACCATCAAAGTATTCCCGTACAAATCACAAAGGAGATAGAAAAAATGATGCGCAAAAAAATGTATGATTTAATACTGTTATTCTGAATTTCTTCTAGGCCACCCTCTCCCAAATAATGTGTGTGTGTGTTATAAGTTTTGGAAATTATAATCTTGGAACTATCTGGCCCTGGTGCCATCTGGGCTTTGTGTATTGGGGATTTAAAAGGAAGTCATACAGCAAATGATAATAACTAGTTCTGCTCCAACTTCTAAATCATATTGCTATGGAGACCTTCAACAACTTCTTCAGGGCTGGAGATTAACCATTTTAACTCAGAATGTCATAGTCCTGAAGGATGCTCAGGCAACCAGCAGCCCAAAAAGATAGCAACTTCTCACTGTACAAGTGTTCACCCTCAGACATTCAGAGTAGATTTGGATGTGAAGATCATTAAGAAATTCTCAAGATTTCAATTATCAAAAAGAAAATAAAAGGTTATTGTAGCAAGCTTTGTTGTCAGTCACCTGCTCACAAGTAATGACACAGACTTCTTATTAATTATGAAAGCTCGACCTTAGCTTAAGCTTGTCCCATTAGCTCTTATAATTTAAATTAACCCATTTATATTAATCTATGTTTTGCCTTGTGGCTTTTTACCTTTCTTTCATTCTGTATGTCTGACTCCCTCCATGTCACATTGGCGTCTGACATGTTCCTGGATTCATCTCCTACTTCCTTTCTCTCTGCTTGGAAGTCCTGCCTATACCTCCTGCATAGCTATTGGCCATTCAGTTCTTTATTAAACCAATAAAGTAATATATCTTCACATAGTGTACAAACATGCCACAACATTTAACGTAGATTAATACAAAAGGGCTAACTGAAGTTATAAGAGCTAGTTGAGACAAGCCTAAGCTAAAGGCCGAGCTTTCACAATTAATATAAGTCTTTGTGTTATTATTTGGGAGCCGGCTGGTGGGACAGAGAAGTACTCATTATAGGTTAGTGCATATAAAAATATTCTAGAGAAATAATATGATTGCTCTAGTAACCAGTCTTAAAAGAATACTGGAAAATGGAGCAGTATGATTCTAAAATNCAAGATCACCAGAAGCAAAGTTAAGAGAGTCAGGACTGGTCCAGGAAGCTAGTCAGGATGAGAGTAGAAAGTACAAGTGACAGAGGTTAGGATGGGGAGAAAAGAGAATGAGCACGTGCCTGTCCTCGGGGGCATTCTGGGAAGTTGTCCCTTGTCCTAGTTCCATTGTTTTTTAGGTGACAAAATACCCTGGCAGACAACAACAGGGAAGAAAGCAGTTTATTTCAGCTGACAATTCCAGGTTACAGTCTCTCATCGTGTGGAAGTCAAGGCAGAAGTTCCCAGCAGCTAATCACAACACATCCAGAGTCAAGAGCAGAGAAAAATGAAAGCATGTGTGCTCACTAGCTTGCTTGTACTCAGCCCCATTTCTTCCCTCTTACACAGTTTGGGACCTCCCTGCCTAAGGAATAGTGCCACTCACAGTAGACATCAATTACCTAATTAAGATAATTTCCCACAGACATGCCTGTGGGTCATGACCCGATTGGGGGTCACATATCAGATATCCTGCATATCAGATATTTACATTATGATTCATAATAGCAAAATTACAGTTGTGAAGTATCAATGAAATAATTTTATGGTTGGGGGGTCACCACAGCATGAGGAACTGTAGTAAAGAGTCACAGCTTTAGGAAGGTTGAGAACCACTGCCATAGGCCAATCCAGCATAGACAGACAGCCCCATTGAGACTCTCTTTCCAAGTGATTCAAGTTGATGATGAAAACTAACCATCCCATCTCCCAAAGTCCCTCTCACCTTTGACCTTCACAAACTTCTAAACTCAATGAACTTATGATAAGTGTATTTTTGCCTGATAATAGGTAGAGACAGCATGAACTCAAAATAAGCCCTCTTAGTTCTGTCTGTGTGTATTCCTACAGAGAAATGGAAAAGAAAAATATCGTCTTGGAACAAGAATTCAAAGAGCTAAATGAGTCATTAAAGAAGCTTGAAAACAAAGTCAATGCTCTCGTGGAAGAGAAGGATGACGTAATGAAGGAAGTTGAGGGCAAGCGAGCCTTACTGGAAGTCAAAGAACGAGAGTATAACCAACTCCTTAAGCTACTGGAGTTAACCAAAGAAAACGAAGCTTCCTCACTAGCTGAAAGGTCACTTCTATTTCTGTCACCTTCATTGTAATCGTGTCCTGTCATCTGAATTTAATCAATGCAATCTCGAAGCTTCAAAATATCAATTGATTGTATGTGATTCAATAGCAAGTTGTAGAATTTTGAATCAATTTTTACCATTAATTAAATGTACCATTAAAACATTTTGAAGTATGTTTTTCTATTCTTCAATCACATTTTTTCTCAGTTCTATGGTTCCCAATTTAGAAATAAAATCCATTGTTTGCTGTAAGTTTGTGGGAAATTATATCACTGGAAAGTGCTATGGAATCCAGAGATTTGCCAACCAATGAGTGGTATTTTTGGCTTAATCCCAACCTTTTCTGGATGAGGGAGATGTCATGGTATGATCCCACACTGGAGCATTTTACTTCTGAGTTTGTGTATGTGTTGGGGTGGGATGTGCATGCAGATGTTTTCACCAGAGGTCACAACCTCTGTCATCCACTTTGTCTTTTGAGACAGTCTCTCATTGGGACCTTGGACTGCCTGACTAGGCTATACTAGCTGGGTAGTGAGTTCCAGGGAACTGGCTTTCTTCACCTCCTCACACTGGGATTACAAGAGGATTCTACTACTCACAGCTAGTTACATGGATACAGGGCCTCAATCCCTGTATTTGTGAGGCAAGCACTTTACCAATGGCAGAATCTCACTAGCCCCTGACTTTTTTTAAGTGCCAGAGTTTGAACCCAGGGCTTTACTCCTCATATGCAAACACTCTACCGCTGAACTTTACTCTTAGCCCTACTTCTTACATTTAAGTAAAAATTCAAGGAAACTTTAGACCTGTGTGTCTCCAGCTTATTGTTACATTTGAGGAGTTTATAGGATTATATTTCTAAATGATACCAATATACAAAACTGGCTGGCTTGGCATTGTTTATGATTTATGGTTGTAATATAAGAAAAGTTCTGTCTATATCTTTGAGGATGCTGTCTTTGATAAGCTTAGAAAACTGTGTAAGACAGTGGGTGACATCACTTTTATCTTCGCCCTTGACCTGGACAGAGGGATCTTGGATCTCAATCTACGAAACTGCCTCATTGACAAGCAGAATTATCATGATGAACTTTCTCGTAAGCAAAGGGAGAAAGAACGAGATTTTCGAAACCTGAAGAAGACAGAGCTGCTCCTGAAGGTGTCCTTGGACGCGCTCACTCAGACACAAGCCCTGAATCAAAGACTTCTACTTGAGGTGGGTATGAAAAACACCACTTAGGCTTTTAATCTTTAGTACTCTCTTTAAAAAAGCATTAAGATTTTGCTACCAATAGAAAAAGAAGAAAAAAGTGACAGTGGGATGGCAATTCCAGGATGCATTATCCTATAAGACTCCTGGTAGCCCTGTAATACTTTCCACCTCTTTTTCTAGCCCAAGATTAGCCAAATGTTTTGTTCTGATTGGACAGGGAAGTAATTGGATCAGCCAGTTTGGGAAGAGCCTAGATTCTAGGCCTTTCAGTATGTAGTATACAGCACAAAGGTAACTCAGAACCCAAGGTCAGCTGCTAGCCAAAGATAACCCAGTACCCAAGGTTGGGCTGCTAGCCAAAGATAACCCAATACCCAAGGTCAGCTGCTAGCCAAA
>LZPO01097765.1:0-12736 GCA_001675575.1 Neotoma lepida
CATGGAAATGTCCAAATTATAGCTTCCCAAATATCTTGTTCCAGGATGCAGAGCCAAATTTGAATTTTGAATTTGAAATCAAATTCAAAAAGGGCCTTAACTATGTGCTGTCACACCTGGCTCCTCACGGTTCCAACCTAGGAGGCTGAGCCCCTTCCCCTGCCCAGGCCCCTTCTATGACTCACTAACTCTATGCTGCCGTCCAGTGGGGAGACACAATGAATTTCATACACAGCCTTCCCTGTAATGCAAATAACATTTTCACCCCCTAAGTTTCACCCCTATGACTTGTGAGGCCTGAATTTATCATGAAGGTTTGGACAAGCAGAACCATGTGCACNGATTCTGCTACATATCTTGTGTGCATTTTTTGCTTCATGTTCAAATAGTGCATAGCTATATCATCCAGGGGCGTGAAGGTACAGGGATTGGGGTGGAAACTGGNGCTGAGCCAGTGCACGTCAGAATGCCTTCCCTTGGTGTGAGAAGAATGATTTTAAAACTTGTTTTGTTCATCCACCTACTTTGTCCTTCTTTGGTGTCAGACTGGACCTGGGTGGTGATGTTGTAGGTCATCTAAGTTGAGGCTGACTGGAGTTTCATACAAAGATATAGAAAGTTTGGCCTCACCAAGATGTTCCTGAAGAGGCAGCCCCCATACCTCCCCCATTCACAGGGAGCTCCATGGCTCCTGATAGCCTCTCCTGCCTTCCACTCTTCTCTGCCTTTGCCCAAGGTAGAGTTAGCTAGGCCACCTGTTTTCCCACTGCTAATTTCCGTTTACCTCATTTGCATGTTATGAGTTCCCTGTCACCAAGGCAACCAGGAGTGGAGCCTGAGTTGTCAGAGGCNCAATGATTTCTCCATCTGGCTGTGCTGCAGCAGTTTCTTGCTTGCCCAGATTCATGCTTCTGGCAGCAAGACAAACACCAGAACCACCCCTCCAGNNTCTGCTTCTCTGCAAAGTGTCAGGGACTGCATTTACTCCTGGATTTGCCAGTCATTTATTTCTGCTCATCAATCCTGACCTGTTTTCTTCCCTCGCTAGATTACCCTTCTAGTCAGTCTGTTGGAGTTCAAAATCAGCAGGAAAAAAAAGCATATAAACATATGAGTCACACAAACACACCTGTTCATGGATCTCTGCCAATGCATGTGTGTATTCCATGGGCGCGGGGGTGGGGAGATGTGTATAAGAGACAGTTTTAGTAATGGGATAGAACCTGTGGAAAGTTCCAGAAGGGAAGGGCTACATTAATAGTTTTTGATCTCTTGGTAATTTCATCAATTTGTTCATCTTGAAACCTTGTGTCTATAACAGTATTTCTATATTTGAGTAAGTAGGAGCACACCCATGAATTTCAGGCCCAGAATTCAACTGTTCATTTGACATCTATAGGTGACACTTTCAGACACTCTGATGTGGACAGGTCCAGGGAAATCAAGCTTCTGTCTCGCTCACAATCTTATCCTATGTAGTCACTCCTGTTTCTGTTAACACAATAAACTTCTTCCGGTTTCCCACGTAAAAAATGTTTAGTTCATTTATGTTTTTCTTTTTCAGCATTCTACACCCAACCGGCTTAAATTTACTGTGGGCTCCACTTTCAAAATATATTCAGAATCCAGATGTACAACTAACCTTCCTTAACCTGGTGCAATCACAGCCATGCTTCACTGGGATTGTTTCATTCAGCTCATTCTCTCTCTCTCTCTCTCTCTCTCTCTCTCTCTCTCTCATACTGCATTGTGAACAAATCTGCTAGTTGTGATTCATAAGGGTAAAGATTAAGCCAGCTCAAATACCCTCTGGGGGATTTCCAACTCACTGTTTAAGCCAAAGCCCTTCTGTGGTTTAGAGAGTTCCAACCGGACTCACTCTCTGAGGGAGTCTCTGCCACCACGTTGCCTTTGTATTAGTAAACCCTGAGTGGCTGTGACAAAATGCCAGGCAGAGGCAACTTAAAGGGAAAAGATTGATTTTGGATCCTGGCTTCAAACAGCATGATCCATGGATGCTTGGCTCTCATGCCATCATGGTGTCAGGGATGCGCGATGGAGAGCTGTTCACCTCATGACAGAAAAGGTAGCAGAGAGGAAGAAGACAAGGAACTGTCCCCAGTGATAGACTTCCTCCAGATAGGTCCTGCCTCTCAAAGTTTCCAGAACCATCAGCAGGGGATGAAGCCCCAACATACATGATGCCTTTCTGCTGTCGCAACCATGCCAGGCTTCTCTTTTGGGCCACTGAACTGGTTATTTTCTCATTGGTAAATTCTTCTCCTGAAGTCTCCACATGACTGGCTCCTTTGTCACTCGTGGGCTTCCACTAAGAAAAGAAGAGTGGACGTCAAGAAAGTAGGGTGTGTGTGTGTGTGTGTATGTGCATGTGTGCAAAACATTGTATAACTGCCTCATTCAGTCACACAGTCATCAGTTTTAGGAGACTGTTAGTCACAGACAAAGCCCAGATGGACCACAGACAGAGGGTGGATGAGAGTAAAATCTAGAAGGAACAGAATCAAGAGACGAGCAGTTTTGGCTGGTAGATTTTATCTCTAAGGCCATGAAGGGTCNAAGTCACATGACCTCAGATGTTCTTTTCCTGCCCAGATGAGGAGCACAGACTTGAGCCCTGCTTTGGTGGTCCTTCCAGAGCTCTAACTTCCGCCTGGAAGATTGTCTTCTACTAGGTTGGAATTATAGATAATCACTCAGGAAAACATAGTCCGGAAAGCAGTGATGGAAAAGATTAGGCTGAGCACTGGGATACTGAAGGACTCAGGCGGGTTTAAAATGCTTTTCCAAAGNAATGTTTAAAGGACACAACAAAAGCCCTTCCTAAGGTGGCAGCCTTGGCTGTGGAGNATCTGTTAGTTCACAGAGTTCTTCTGGTTTGTGAGAAAGTTATTCCAGACTGTCATCCAAGTCCTTATTCTCTTAGTTCTCATAATTCTCAAAATATCCTGGAACTGAAACTGGCCAAAAGAACATCACTTCTATTCAAATATTTATCTTCGCAGAGTCTTTAACTGGAATCACTCAAATGTGTTTAAAATTGTTTGAAAGTGGATGGGTAGAATCNTAAGTCTAGTATCCCAAGGTCCTGTTCAGTTGTATTTATTAATTGATTTTTGTAAAAATGGGCCACTTGAGAATAAACATTGAATTTCTCAAAGCTGGAAGCTGCTCTTTGATGTTAGCAAACTTTTCACTGTGTAGTAAAAACTAGACTTTGTATGTGGAGACACAGACCATTTGTGTACACTTCCCTTGACACACATGTACATGTGACGCTACCANGGCGACGTGGTCTCCAGAAGACCCTGTTTCAAATGATACCAAGGTTCTCGTCCATATTGTAAGTTATATGCATGATTTATCTCTATAGATTAACTTGTTTTTATTTTTTACCTGGATGTCTTTATCTTAAAAAGTGTTGTTGTGTTCTTGTGAGATATGCATGTATGTGCACATGAGTGTTATGTCAAAGAACAGCCTATCAACATTGTAAGACGAGGCAGTTGAGTGCAGAACCGGTGAGTAAGCCAATCTGGGCTGTCCTCACCAGCTACTGGCTGATGGTAACACAAGCTAAAGCAGACCTGTCGGTGTTCAAGCTATGCTTAACCCTATATGGACCCTAATCACTCTTAGTGACTAATGTGTCACACGCTTACCCTGTGCCTTGGGGTTACACTGCTCTCAGTAAAGAGCAGTTACACTGCTCTCGGTAAAGAGCAGTGGGATTTTGCCCTCATAGAAAATTTATTTTTATTTTTTTAGTTAGCCAGAAAATAATGGGCTTCACTGTGATATTTTCATACACGCATATCACTGTACATCACTCATAGTCACAACTCCCCTGTCTCCACTCCATCGCCTTTCTCTCTGCAGTCTCCTTTTGGCTTTCATGTCATGTGTTTAAATTTAGAATATATGTACTCATAAAGCTAAATATAATTTTTTGTCTTTCTTCCTCTATTGCCCTCTGAACATGAGAGTTCTCTCTGCCAATATAATTTTTTGTCTTTCTTCCTCTATTGCCCTCTGAACATGAGAGTTCTCCCTGCCCTGTCTCTTATACACATCTAGATGTGTATAAGAGACAGGAGTAGGTACCCTTGCCTCATTCCTGGTTTAAGGAGAACATAGTCAGTATTTCCATAGTCAATGTAATGTTGGCTATAACTTAGTCTTATATGTCCTTTTCTGTCCTGAGTAATGTTTCCTCAAGGCTTTTACCATAAGACCTTGGTGAACTTTGACAATGACTTCTTCTACAATGATGTGGTCATATGATTCCTGTCCTTAAGTCTATAGTAGCTGTGTTACAATTATTGATTTTTGTATGTTGAACAATCATTGATCCTCAAAATGGAGCCCACTTGGTCATGAATTATGATTGGAATATGTTCCTGAGTCTGCTTTGCAAGTATTCTATGAAGAGTTTTCTTTCCCACTTGTGTTCATCAGGGACATTGTTCTATAGTTTTCTTCTTGTCATCGCTGTTGTGTGCTTATCTGCTGCTAGGATCAGGCAAAGGTATCTTTTCTGAGAGAAGAATCTTTGTCTCTGGAACATGATGATGGGTCAGTGAGAGGATTATCCACATGTGCACACATGTGGGGCATAGCCACAGGAGGGTTTAGAAAGAGTAATATTTATGTCTATTTCTGAGCTTGCTTTATGGTTCTGAGGTCAGGTGACATATAACCAAAGCCAATTATCATGTGTTTAAGTGTTCCTGGACATTCCCAGGGGATGCTTGGAAAGAGAAATCCATTATAAAATCATAAGAACTCCAGTATTCACCAGAAGAAAGAAGTCTCAGAACTTCTGCAGGCTGGGGAACTCATGCAAATATGGACACTCTGAATTATGTATATGATGCTGTTTGTCTCCATGCTCTCTGACTTCCATTGACTAGACTAGGTCAGTGACCTGGATGAGCACTACGGAGCATCCCTTGGGACCAGGTTACTTCTGGATACAGTTTGAGTTTCAACAATTAGATAATAAAGCCAAGAATCACTTTGTACCAGGTTTAATAGGGTAGCTTAAGGTGATCACCCAAAACTAAAGTCACAGCACATCACTGAAGAGTAATAATGGAGTATTTCTCTGGCTCTCCCCTCCTTGGTCCTAAAGGAACACCAACCACACCCATCATGCTGCCAAGCTGCATGTCTTCAGGGAGTGGATGGCATGCCCTGAGCCTGTCCTCTGGGTTCTACTCAAAGTTCTATCAACATTCTCTACTTTGACCAAGCTACTGAGGCAGAATTTTCTTTTCTTTTCTTTTTCTTATTCTGCAAGAAGCTACTTATGTGATTGAAGTCTCAGTTTCGGCTCCCTGGCTTTTCACTTTAGTCCAAATGTGAACCTGCCGGTCACATGATCCAAAGGCATTCTTAAGTAAAAAGGGCCCCTCCATCTCCACATCTGCTGTTCTCCACTCATATAGCCTCATCTCTGCTCTCCAGATCTTACTGAGATTTTATTATAAACTTTGTATCATTTAAAAAAAAAAATTCTTCCTTACTTAAATTGTGTCTTTCTAGAAACAAATCATGACTCTGCAAGGGACATCCCTGAAGACATGGAAAAGCAAATAATGCTGTAATCAAAATTACCTCTGATTCCAACTATTTTTCTTGGCTTGGTTTGAGAACCTAGCTCTCTTTTCTGGTTACATGACTCTTTCCTGTCCAGGGCTTTGTGAATCAGCCCTGTGTCTCCCTACAAGTCCAGATCATCCTCAGCATTAGTTTTGAGGGTCTGGNCCCAGAAGCATTTTGGTCAGGAGTAANCACATATAACTGACAACTTTTGACTTCATATCTCACTCTCTGACCATGGATGCTTGATTGATATTCCACAAAGCTTTTTCTATAGCTTCTGAATTATTATTGTCTCAACAACCATTNCTCTTTACCAGAAACCTCCGGTTGTGGTGGAGCAGCGGCTGGGCAGCTTATCTTAACAGAAATCTTGACCTCCATTAAACAGTAGTTTAGCAATTCTGCTCTGGCTTTAGCTTCTCGACACTAAGGGAGGGAGTGTCAGGCCTAAAGAGTATGGGGGTTACAGGCCTAAGGAAAGTCGAGGTCTTACACTTATCTTAAAAAGTGTTGTTGTGTTCTTGTGAGATATTCATGTGTGTGCACATGAGTGTTATGTCAAAGAATAGCCTATCAACATTGTAAGACGAGGCAGTTGAGTGCAGAACCGGTGAGTCAGCCAATCTGGGCTGTCCTCACCAGCTACTGGCTGATAGTAACACAGGTTAAAGCAGACCTGTCGGTGTTCAAGCTATGCTTAACCCTATATCGACCCTAATCGCTCTTAGTGACTAATGTATCACATGCTTACCCTGTGCCTTGGGGTTACACTGCTCTCGGTAAAGAGCAAGGGGATTTTGCCCTCATAGAAAATTTATTTTTATTTTTTTAGTTAGCCAGAAGATAATGGGCTTCACTGTGATATTTTCATACATGCATATCACTGTACATCACTCATAGTCACAACTCCCCTGTCTCCACTCCATCGCCTTTCTCTCTGCAGTCTCCTTTTGGCTTTCATGTCATGTGTTTAAATTTAGAATATATCTACTCATAAAGCTAAATGCAATTTTTTGTCTTTCTTCCTCCATTGCCCTCTGAACATGAGAGTTCTCCCTGCCTTTCTTCNCTTTAGACTTCATCCTTCCCTATCATTGTGTGTGTTTAACTTTTGTTTTTCTTTTTCCAGATTTTTAAACAAATTTTAAGTTAGCATACAAAATAACTGGGCTTCAAAATGCTATCTTCACACTTTGTTTTCATTCACATATAATCATACTAGAATCAGAGTCCATGTATAGCATTTGTGTATATATATATATATATATATATATATATATTCTTTATGAGTCTGACTTGTTTCACTATTAATTTTTATTAATTTTTACATGCTGATTTTATTTATTTTTTTTGGTTTCTGTTATTGTTATTACTCATGTAGCCCAGGCTAGCCACAAACTTGCTCTGTAACAAGGATGGTCTTGAACTTCTGACCTTTATGCTTCTACTTCCTGAGTGCTAGGATGACAGATGTGCTAACACATCTGGTTTTATGCAGGTTGAAGATCACACTCAGAACTTCTTATATGCCATGTGGGCACCTACCATGTCTCCAGCCATTGTATGTTTGTTCTGTATCTTGCAACTTCGCTGGAAGAATTTGTTAGACCTAAGAGGTATCTAGTGGATTCTTCAGGATCTTCTTAGTAGAGGAACATGTCATGCACACAAGAATACTTTGGCCTCCTTCCCTATTTGCATTTCTTTCATTGCTTTCTTCTGCCTTACCATTTCTTACAACTTACAGTATTATTTGAATAAAAGTGGAGAGAGTAGGTACCCTTGCCTCATTCCTGGTTTAAGGAGAAATTTTCAGTATTTTCCACGGTCAGTGTAATGTTGGCTATAACTTAGTGTTATATGTCCTTTTCTGTCCTGAGGTGTGTTTCCTCTACTTCTATTTTATTCAAGGCTTTTACCATAAGACCTTGGTGAACTTTGACAATGACCTCTTCTACAATGATGTGGTCATATGATTCCTGTCCTTAAGTCTTTAGTAGCTGTGCTACAATTATTGATTTGTGTGTGTTGAACCATCACTGATCCTCAAAATGAAACCCACTCGGTCATGAAGTATGATCAGAATATGTTCCTGAGTCTGCTTTGCAAGTATTCTATGAAGAGTTTTCTTTCCCACTTGTGTTCATCAGGGACATTGTTCTATAGTTTTCTTCTTGTCATCGTTGTTGTGTGCTTATCTGCTGCTAGGATCAGGCAAAGGTATCTTTGTCTTTGTCTCTGGAACATGATGATGGGTCAGTGAGAGGAATATCCACATGTGCACACATGTGGGGCATAGCCACAGGAGGGTTTAGAAAGAGTGATGTTTATGTCTATTTCTGAGCTTGCTTTATGGTTCTGAGGTCAGGTGACATATAACCAAAGCCAATTATCATGTGTTTAAGTGTTCCTGGACGTTCCCAGGGGATGCTTGGAAAGAGAAATCAATTATAAAATCATAAGAACTCTTCAGCATTCACCAGAAGAAAGAAGTCTCAGAACTTCTGCAGGCTGGGGAACTCATGCAAATATGGACACTCTGAATTATGTATTTGATGCTGTTTGTCTCCATGCTCTCTGACTTCCATTTACTAGACTAGGTCAGTGACCTGGATGAGCACTGTGGAGCATCCCTTGGGACCAGGTCACTTCTGGATACAGTTTGAGTTTCAACAATTAGATAATAAAGCCAAGAATCACTTTGTACCAGATTTAATAGGGTAGCTTAAGGTGATCACCCAAAACTAAAGTCACAGCACATCACTGAAGAGTAATAATGGAGTATTTCTCTGGCTCTCCCCTCCTTGGTCCTAAAGGAACACCAACCACACCCATCATGCTGCCAAGCTGCATGTCTTCAGGGAGTGGATGGCATGCCCTGAGCCTGTCCTCTGGGTTCTACTCAAAGTTCTATCAACATTCTCTACTTTGACCAAGCTACTGAGGCAGAATTTTCTTTTCTTTTCTTTTTCTTATTCTGCAAGAAGCTACTTATGTGATTGAAGTCTCAGTTTCGGCTCCCTGGCTTTTCACTTTAGTCCAAATGTGAACCTGCCGGTCACATGATCCAAAGGCATTCTTAAGTAAAAAGGGCCCCTCCATCTCCACATCTGCTGTTCTCCACTCATATAGCCTCATCTCTGCTCTCCAGATCTTACTGAGATTTTATTATAAACTTTGTATCATTTAAAAAAAAAAATTCTTCCTTACTTAAATTGTGTCTTTCTAGAAACAAATCATGACTCTGCAAGGGACATCCCTGAAGACATGGAAAAGCAAATAATGCTGTAATCAAAATTACCTCTGATTCCAACTATTTTTCTTGGCTTGGTTTGAGAACCTAGCTCTCTTTTCTGGTTACATGACTCTTTCCTGTCCAGGGCTTTGTGAATCAGCCCTGTGTCTCCCTACAAGTCCAGATCATCCTCAGCATTAGTTTTGAGGGTCTGGTCCCAGAAGCATTTTGGTCAGGAGTAAGCACATATAACTGACAACTTTTGACTTCATATCTCACTCTCTGACCATGGATGCTTGATTGATATTCCACAAAGCTTTTTCTATAGCTTCTGAATTATTATTGTCTCAACAACCATTTAAAAATGTTTCTTTACAGGAGAGTGTTTTNGAGGTACAGTCATCACCCTCCCTAAGACCTTAGGGACTTCTAGCCTTAGGGAATTCTTCCTATGGAAGCTATCTGTATTGAGTGACAGAATTTGGCTTAAGCTAGAAACTCAGCCTTTATTTAATACTTTATTTAATACCATTAAAGTTTTTCCTGGTTAAACTTCTCTCTTATTTTGGCCTATTCACAGTTGGAGGTGGTAGATAATACATGTACTCTTTCACCATCTCATTCCATCTGTGTGGATGGGACTGGAGTTAAGATCCATACATGCCAGAACCTCCAAACTTTGGATCCAGGGGGTGATCAAAAGAATNAAAAAAAAAAAAATGTAAGAGACACAGGGGTCTGAGGAATGCTGATGACCTTAAATTTCAGTTGTCCTTAAAGTTGAAGTATACATCNTACTATTTGGAAGTTGTGCCTGCATTGCCTTTCATGACTGGGTAAGCATGTTTTTGTAGATAGATGCAAANGAAATGTATGCCCAGTTAAGTTCATTTTCTGGGCAAGAGCACTCAAGATTTTTCTTGCTGGGCTTTGGAAGAGTTTTCCAGTAACCATGTCAGTCACAGGATTTTGCCATCATAGGAAATTCTCAGAAGCACAGAGTTCCGTTCTCTGTGATTTGCCACACAGAACATCTGAACTACGTTTTTATTTTAATTAGAAAAACAATTCATGACAGTGATAAANTAAAACNTTTGAGAGAATATAATAGTGTAAAGAAGACAAAGGCAGCTCACAGCTCCATCAGCTAGTGAGAGCCACTCTCGATGCTCTGTTTCATTTTATTCTAGCACTTTGTGTGGTCTTAACTGAAACACATGGTTCCNAATTTTGACAGCTCAGAAACAGATCTGTCTTCTATGGATNACTTGTTAAAACATTAATCTGAGGTGTTTTTCTTTTACTTAAAAGCCGACGTATGAGATAATGACACATCTTAAAAGCATTAATCACAGATTAGATGAATACAGAAGAGATCGCAGGTGTCTGCAGAGCTCGGGTTGTATTTGAGAGGATCTACCATGGTTCTCTTATTACTGTGTTGTATTCAAAGAAAAATGCCTTTGCAACCAATACTAATCAAAGTCTACATCCCACCCTCTCTGCAGACATCAACACAGAACTCTATCCCTTAAAACCTTTGTCCATCCCATGCCTCCAAACCTGGTCCTCATGTCCTCCCCACATCTGCTTTGTCTCAATCATCTTCAATCACCTTTTCTTAGCCCCTATCATTTATTTAAAATTACTAGTTTTTAGAGAGAAACTGGAAAATGACACTGTGGCAGACTCAGCATCTCAGAGAAATCATTCACCTTCCAGCATTTCCTATTTGATTTGTGCCTCGGGGTGATTCCTAAGTGCCCTCTGAGAGAACCATATTTGATACAATATAGGAAAAGGCATTCAACATGCTCACAAACATTAAGACAGTGCTCTCAATNACGTCAGGGTTAAATACCCAGGNTATTTAAATACCCTGCCCTTCAAGGGGCAGGTCTTGGAGAGATGAAAAGAATCTTAGAAGAGGAAGAGATTAAGTGAAAACCGGAGTAATGGCTTGGTGATTAAGAACACTTGCTGTTCTTGCAGCAGACCCAGGGTCGGATCCCAGCATCCACATTGTACAACCCACAACTGTCTAAAACTCCAGGTCTGGGGATGCAACATCCTCTGCTGGTCTCTGAGGCACCAGGCATGCACATGGTGCACAGACATAAATGGAGACAAACACTCAGACACATAAAATCAATATTTTTTTTAAAACAAAAGACAAAGAAGAAAGAAGAACCAAGAAAGAAAAATAGCCAAATGTACTACTTCCCACTTTGAACATNAGCCAACATTGGACAGAGCTGAGAGAGTGACAGAGTCTCCTGTAAAGTTTATGTTACCATAGAAGGATGCCATTCTTTAAGAATGGAAATTACAAGAGTCTCTAACTAATTTAACCTAAATGCTAGTTTGGTAGAAAACAGGGCCTTATGCTCTGTNTTTGCTCCCCAAATTACAATAATCTTATAGAATCCTTCAAGCACATTCTTCCCATCTCTTCCTCCATCTNTCTTCTACAGAAATGTTGTTTGGGAGAGGAACAATAGCCAGATGCAGGGAAGGGGGAGGATGCCCAATGCAGACAAACACCAGGCAAATCNGAAGCCCAACTTTTAACTNCAAACAACAACACAAAAGGGAGTCAGCAGGGTGTAGAGGCACCCCCCAAGCATNTTAAGTAATAATAAACACCCCTTGACTTCTGCTAGCATTCTCCCCAGTGCTGTCTATCCCTCTGAGCACCAGGAGGCTGGTACCCAGCCCTGCATGGCACACTTTCTAAAAACACAAGCAGCAAGGAGGGACCAACCTCCNAGAAAGAAATCCCAAGTCTAGGTTTGTACTAAGCTTGTTTCATCAGCAAAGCCAATGATGTTCTCCAGGCTTCTGGTCTGGTACCTTTTCTTGCAGTGTTATTGTGAATGTTGTAGTAGTTACTCAGATTCAATAGGATTTAATTATGTACAGGGGTTTTTNAAAATAAATAATTTTCATCCCCTCAAAAAGATACTATAGATCTCTCCATCCTACCTGGTACCTGAGAAGGCTAAGAAAAACATTGGAAGCAAGAGCTGTGATGAACTGACAGAAAGCCTCCCAAAGGTCCATTGCCAACAGATCTAGATCCACAGGTGTGTCCAGCAAAGCTTGGACAAATTAAGGACTCTTCATTAATGCTTCGCTGACCTACATTACCAGCCTCACCCCATTAGAGAAAAGGGCAGAGCGTTATAAGGGTTTGCCCTGAGATGTGAAGTGCCTAGCACAATGCTAGCACAGACTCTAGAAAACCTCAAGTTTAAACAATGAAGTAAAAACATGACAGACACAAAGAAGGCCTTGAAGCCACCCTTTGCCCCACCCCTGCTCACAAACACTGTAAACATTTTTGCTGGTGGATCCACATCGCTCTCTCTACTCTGCTATCTCATTTTGGAGTCTTAGGTTGTGTTTTGTTGTTTCTCTCTTGGGACATGCTGCTGTGCCTGCTCACCCCCCGCCCCCCCGCTTGTCTCTCCTTCTGTTTCTTCTGTGGATGAGACCATTCTCCATGTTACACGGTCCCCTCCCTTCCTCTGTTCTTGCAAATGAACATAGAGTATACATTGGTGGCATATGTTGGATATTCTTGCCTCCAAAGCACCAGGATGCACGTCTGTGGACAATCTGAAGTTGAAAACACAGATCTCTTCAAAAGAGGTGCCTGGCCTCCTGCCACTCAGACTAACTATGTGCCAGCCTCAGGTGCACCCACAGATGTCAGCATCTGTTCTGCAGGCTGATCAGATCCCACAACCCCTGTAACCAGAACCTCAATGGCTCTGTAACCAGAACCTCAATGGCTCTACCAGATTCACTTCACCCCTCAAATGCATTTCGTTACAAATTCAATCTCTCTTGGTTACATTTGTTGTTGTTGTT
>LZPO01097766.1:10452-21863 GCA_001675575.1 Neotoma lepida
ACTGCATAATGGAAGTACATTCAGACAATGCATCTTCTGTAAGGCTTATAGAGAGTTCGGTTTCTGGAAAGCTTTGCAAAACTGAGGAGTACCAGACTGCGAATCGCCGGGAATCCTTCCCTTGCAGCACAGAAGCAATCTCTCCCCATCTTCGAGTATGTAATGCATCTCTCTCTCTCTCTCTCTCTCTCTCTCCCCTCCCCCTTCCCCATCCCCGTTATAAATCCAGGGGTGGTGGATTTCAGGTTTCGTAACGTTGCATGATGTGATCGGTATTTACCCGGGGATGCACCGGTTGGGAAATTAGCATCATCGGATGCAGTTCTGCTTGGGCTTCCATCAGCATATTTCAGGCAAGTGAGAAGTGGCAAAGGAAACTCGCTTCGTGGGAATAACAGAGGAAGCTGATTTCCCTGGTGTGGCTCCCAGGCACCTAGGAGACAATGTGCATTTTGTTTGAAAATAAAGCCACTTGTGATTTGCAACAAAGNTTATCAGTGTAAATGAGAAAGGCTTAATTGCCTAAGAAATACCGGTTCATGTTATATTCATTTGAATCCAGGCAGCTAAGGTTTACAAATGGAAGTGCATTATCCCTCTGGGTGTGTTTCCCTGGCCAGTATTTACATTAACCATTTTTAATAATCATGTAGGCTTAAAAGAGACAAGATTTGCCAAAACGGGGGGGTGGGGTGGGGTAGGGAGAGAAAGACAAAAGACTAAACCACATCAAATCTTGGGACAGGTTTCTATTCATTTTGAAGCCTGATGTCAGAATTATGCCTCAAGATGAATCAACAAATACTCTCATGCAGCCTGAGCGGTGGCACTTGACTTAAAAGGTATATTTTGCAGAGGTTCTCTGGATGCATATGAGCAGAGAAGCTTCCTTTAAAATACTGATGGTACTGAAGGAGCTCTAATAATTGTGGGTAGTCTCCTCTCTGTCTCCTATCGGTAACCTTGCAGATTCCATTGCAAGGCTAGTTACTAATTCTTGGGCTGGCGTATCTTGCAACTGTGGGACAATTCATTCCCTTCCCTCAGGAAGGTGCCCACATCTAACTATATGGTGTCTAGAATAAGGACATCGTTAAGTTCACTTAGCTTAGGACACTAACACAGCCAGTACCCTGACATCTCAAGCAAATAACTGCTGGAGCTAACAGTAGTGTTTAAAATGGAAACTTTATTTGCTTCCTCATAAAGGGCCAACTTTCTGCTCACTCTGACATCATGGCTTGTTAACTTAAGAACTGATAGTTCTCTTTTTTCTTCTTCAGATATTCTCATGGCAAATCACACGGAAGGAAAGAGGAAGCATGAGCACAGATTGGATCAGATCTCTTTGTGGATTACATTTTCAGTAAAATGCATGGATCTAGCTTTTCCTTGTTCTTGTATCTAGATCATGAGACTTGACTGAAGCTGTTTCTTATCCTCCATCCATCTATGGCGAACTATAGCCATGCAGCTGACAACATTTTGCAAAATCTCTCGCCTCTAACAGCCTTTCTGAAACTGACTTCCTTGGGTTTCATAATAGGAGTCAGCGTGGTGGGCAACCTCCTGATCTCCATTTTGCTAGTGAAAGATAAGACCTTGCACAGAGCTCCCTACTACTTCCTGCTGGATCTGTGCTGTTCAGACATCCTCAGATCTGCAATTTGTTTTCCATTTGTATTCAACTCTGTCAAAAATGGCTCTACCTGGACTTATGGGACTCTGACTTGCAAAGTGATTGCCTTTCTGGGGGTTTTGTCCTGTTTCCACACAGCTTTCATGCTCTTCTGCATCAGCGTCACCAGATACTTAGCTATCGCCCATCACCGCTTCTATACAAAGAGGCTGACCTTTTGGACGTGTTTGGCTGTGATCTGCATGGTGTGGACTCTGTCTGTGGCCATGGCATTCCCCCCAGTTTTAGACGTGGGCACCTACTCGTTCATTAGGGAGGAGGATCAGTGCACCTTCCAACACCGCTCCTTCAGGGCTAACGACTCCCTAGGATTTATGCTACTCCTCGCTCTCATCCTCCTAGCCACACAGCTTGTCTACCTCAAGCTGATATTTTTTGTCCACGATCGAAGGAAAATGAAGCCAGTCCAGTTTGTAGCAGCAGTCAGCCAGAACTGGACCTTTCATGGTCCTGGAGCCAGTGGCCAGGCAGCTGCCAATTGGCTAGCGGGATTTGGAAGGGGTCCCACACCACCCACCTTGCTGGGCATCAGGCAAAATGCAAATACCACAGGCAGAAGACGGCTGTTGGTCTTAGATGAGTTCAAAATGGAGAAACGAATCAGCAGAATGTTCTATATAATGACTTTTCTCTTCCTAACCTTATGGGGCCCCTACCTGGTGGCCTGCTATTGGAGAGTTTTTGCAAGAGGGCCTGTAGTACCAGGGGGATTTCTAACGGCCGCTGTCTGGATGAGTTTTGCCCAAGCAGGAATCAATCCCTTTGTCTGCATTTTCTCCAACAGGGAGCTGAGGCGCTGTTTCAGCACAACCCTTCTTTACTGCAGAAAATCCAGGTTACCAAGGGAACCTTACTGTGTTATATGAGGGAGCATCTGTAAATCTTTAGCCTTGTGAAGCACTAACCCTCTCTGCTAAGCAATTGTGGCCCGTAGCCATGTCTCGAGAAGAAAATCAAGGATGGGATCAGCAGTTGTAAGGATTTGGGCAACATTCTGCAGTCTTTGCAATAGTTCACCTAAAATCCTATTTTCAGTCTCAGAGTGATCCTGCTGACTGCCGTCGAAGGTTTGTAATTAAGAAAGGACAGAGAACCACTGCCCTAAGTTTCTTTCTGTGGTTGAACACTAGATAATGAGAGTAGCAGGTGCTAAGTGTCAGTGCTAAATGCTGTGTATATCATTACATATGAAAAAACTTAACAATTAGCATTGGACATTTGAATAAATTAAGTTGACATGAGGTAAATGTGTTGATAAAAGCTAATTTTAGAAGTTTGAAGACTTTAAAACATTTCATACTATTTTTGTTTTGCAAAGACTTCACTACTGGGGGACTTAACAGTACTGTAATCCTCTAAAGATGTGCCATGAATTATTGGGGTACAACACTTTAAACACGCCTTGTAAGTTTGGGGGAGCATTCCAAAGCAGTATATCAGTTCCAATTAGAGTTTACCTTTTTGTATTAACATATTGCTATTTCTAAACACCACTTTCCTTCCCTACCAGTGAAATTGCTAGCATTGAACTGTATTATGTGTTTTCTGTTCATTCAGTAAAAAAGTTTCCAGTTCGTTTCTATTTTACAAATGCTAGATATCTGTCTGGGAGGCAACATGAATGGTATCAACTGACCACAAATGAGCAGTTCTAATGATGCAGAATAAACACGTGTTGCCTTAAAGGGTTATCTAGTATCCTTTATATTCTTTAGCAGNGGAGAAAATAGTGAAGAGGCATTGATTCAGTGACTGGCCCTGGCTGGTCATCAGGAGGTGCATGGAAGAGCATTGAATACTTTTCCATTTTTCCTCACACGGTTTGGAAGTTAATGTGCACATCACTTGGATAAAGAGATTTTCTTCTGAGGTGTGCTACCCATTCTAGTGTGTTCTAAGAAGCAGACAGTTGCTATATGTTTATATTGTAAGTCAGCTGTCAAGTGGAGCCCACAGCCTTAGGATGACACCCGGCACAATTTGTGAAGCATTTATTCTGTGGAAGGCACAGTCTTGTTTATACTTTCTGCACATTCAGTGTATTGGTCGTTTAAATTATTTCAGTTTTAACTTGTGAAAGTTTATTATATGATTTCTGGTATTTTAGAAATACATTAGATTCTGTGAGTCTCATTCTTTAAGATACAGATGTGTGAACTTCAATATAAAGTTGCATTTGCCAAAATTTATCTGTGTAGCCTGTTAATTTTNGTGGAATAAATTTTACATTTTTGGCATATAATTTCCTTTAATATAGCAAATAAGCACAAACTAGAAAAATTAGCTTTATTATGAATTTTTTATTTTTTGTAGCTACCATATTCTGAAACTGGAAATATATGACTGACAGCATAAAGCTGACTTAATATCTCTAAATCATTTTTGGGTAACTTTTCAAATCCATCCTTTTATTTATTCTTACCTGGCAGTAGTATTTACAAACAAATACATGCCTAATTGTTTGGTTTGGAATTTTAATATAATTACTACACTTAAATGTACAGTAGAATTTGACTTCTAAATCTATTACTTGTCAGAGGGTTTGCAGAAATAGAATGACAAAGCCAGAGAAAGCTGTTATTCGTTCTATTGGCTTTCCACTGTTTTGTTTGATTCTGGAGGGATTTTTGTTTGTTTGTTTTGCATTTGTATTTGTATTTGAAAGATGAGGTTAAGAACCCAGTGAAACAGAGTTTCTTATTGATATAATACTTCTATAAACAGAATTTTTAATGTAAATAGAAAAAACAAAAAGCTGAAATTTTCAATGGTCTATGCAACTGTTCAGTTTTGCTCAAGCCATGATTAGTGAGCATTCTAACCTCATTTCTACACCAAAGCTTATTTGATCTGAAACAAAGTTTAATGCACAGCAGTGAGGTGGATCTAGCAATAAAAGCTCCTTGTTCATACTAAAACCATTATCTAAAACACAATAAAGACAGTGTTACCAAAACATGGTCTCCTAACATGTTTCCATCTCAAAATTTACAGGAAAGACAAGACATTGGTTACTTTCATGGAAAACTTTGCTGAAACTTTCAAATATCAATCAGAAATTTCAGCAATGGTCTTGAGGCCAGAGAACATAGGTGTTACTAATCCATACTTTTATTATTTAGATAAGTAAATAGATGTGAATTAAGTGTGGGGGGGTTAGGAAGGATGAGAAAGGCAAATGAGTTTGCCTGACTCCACCTAACTACTTGGACTAACAACTCAGTTTGTGTAAATGTCTAGTCCCAGGGGGTCAGTAAATACACTCTTGTTCAACTTGGCATTTGCAGATGAAGGCTGAAGCAGTGGATCAGATACAGCCTCAGTTATCAATCAAGTTTGTAAGTAAATACCTAATAGTAGTAATCATAAAAAATAAAAGTCTTCTCCAGTGTCTTTATGACCAAAACACATTATCTATTTTGGCAACCATTTCAATAGTCAGTTAAAAAACAGTTGGTAATTAATTCCACTTGAAATTTTTACTAATCTTCAATCCACAAAAAAAAGCCATCCTCATTGGGGAGTCCAACTTCCCATTGAGAAAGACTCATCATCCATAAATAATGGGTTCCTCTTGGATTAACTACACTATAGAGCTGAACATTCTTTACATTGTTTTCCATCATAGTGGTAATGTTTTTCAGTGGATATGCCTGTACTCGTCATCTGGTTCCTTTTATACACAGTGGATTTATATGTTTGTGACTGTGGAGTCTCATGCAGATATTAACTAAGGCAGACTGAGGTGAGTAGCTTGCCTGGTTTTCTACATAGGCTTGATTTGAATAACAAAATTAATTACAGTTGAAAAACATTAATTGTAAGTATTACAATTGACTATCTTCTTCAGATATTGGCTAATTGAATTTCAACACCATCATGCTCCATAGAATTAACTGATTTATCATTGCTAACACTTGGATATGGCCACTTTCCCAATCATCAATATTTCTATGGATGCTTACCTGAGTAGCTTGCTCATTTATCCATTTGTTCAGTAAGTTCATCCTAGGCTCTGGTTTCATGCTGTGAGGACCGTGGAATACATGGCAGAATGCGCTCTTCTTGGGCTTAGTCAAGTGGGAAAGAATCAGCAGATATGGAGTAATGGCAAGTTATGGGTGCTAAGGTAATAAATACTCCTAGCGTGGGGTCAGAATTAACAACTACAAATTAAGTTTGCTTTACTTTCTCTCTAATGCCTTATCTCCTGGTTTGCCTTGGAATCTTTTATATATCATACACCCTCAACTATGGGGCAGTTTTTGCTACATTCTAAGGAAAATGTCAGGACCCTGCCACTCATGCTTACATGAATCACCATGTTGTGTTTTCAAAATAGCTCCCATGTTGTAAACAGTGTGTATAAAGTCACAAAGAAACCTACATGTCAAGTCGCTCCTCACCCCACTGTGTCCTAATTGTTTACTTCCACAAGAGATAATTAAATTCCTTCAAGAGACTTGGAGGTGAGTCTTCTGCTAGAGTCGTACTTCTCGCAAAGTATCATGAAAATGTCTTGGTAAAGTGCAATCAAATGACAGACTTGTCCCTGTGCATCTTAGTGATTACTGTCAGGGGTCTTTCCTGGTGCCAGCCAAAAATAGAAATAATCTATGAAATGAGGTGCATCTTTATTATTAAAGTTATCCACCCCTTTTAGATGTCTACTGCTCCTTATTGGGGTGAAAATACAAATCCTGATTGCTCTATAGCTGAAAAGTTGGTTTGGCCTCCAACAGTTGTTTCTATTACAAGTACAATGAAATATATTCATAATTATGCATATATACACCTTTCATCTAAGTCATTTAACTGCTAAACTGTGCTGCACCTGGGATTACTGCTGGGAAGTTGTAAATAGAACCCAAACACCTCGCTTCTCCATATTCACCATTAGACAAATTTAAGTTTTTATTCTATTTTATCCCATGNNTAGCATGGCCTATATAACTTGTTTACACACAAAATTTCACCTTATAGCAATTCCATATGAAAAACAAAAAAAAAGGTGCTAAATAATGACATGTTTCAAGTACCAGCTAGTGATACTAAAATCAAGATAAATTCTGTGAGTCTGTGAGTTATTTATTATTCCCAAGTCTTGTGATTTTGTTTTTCCACGAAAAAAAAAATACATTACTTTTGTGGTTGGTGATAGAACTTATGAATATTTTGAATAGAAATTNTAAGTTCTATTATCTGTTCACTAATGAAATTTTATTGTCCTTCTCAATTATAGACATGCCACTGATTTTGTGACTTTTCTAGACCTTCAAAAACTTTATTTACCTCACATTAAGGAATTGCTCAATATTGAGATGATATTAGCCCTGCACAGTGCTTAAAGCGAGGGCACCATTTGTCAATGGCAAGGAAGTTGAAAGTGTCATTTAAAAAAAAAAGAGGAGAAACATAGAGGAGATTTGGGGTGAACCAGACTGACAAATAGTTTGCCTTATGATGCAATGTGACAGATTCCAAAAATAACTAATAAAACCAAATGCCTTTAACTTTATAAAAATGTTACATAAGTAAAGCTTTGTTTTTAAACAAGGGAAGGAGTTTTAGCATCATCTCCTTTTGCCAAGAGGCTATTGTCCATTAGCTGCTCAAACCCTTTGGGTTAAAAGGCTTTTAAAGCCAGTTTCCTCTCCCCAAGTCAGGAAGTTGATCAAGCAGCAGCTCCTCTAATGCTCCAGAGGAAACCCAGGAGAATGTGTTTCCTTAAAAGTGGCTGTACAAAGAGACCTCCAGGAAGCCACAGGTCAGTTGGAGGTTGGAGAGGTTCACACCTAGCCTTCACAGCCAGCTCCCAGCTCCTTCTGATGCGTAAGGACACATCATCCTGTGAGTGTGGAAAATATTAGATTCTGTCACAAATATTAAAGCTGATATTGTAATTCAAGACATGTTTTTATGAGATTTTTGGATAGGTAGTAAAATACTGAAACATTTAACTTATGTGTGTACTCAAGATCACAAGATGAGGAAGTAAGGTATCCATTATACCATGGACAAGGGATTGTACTATCAAAAATGTTAAAGATGGATTAAAAATTGGGCTTGAACTAGCCACAGTTAACCATTTGCTTCTTTTTATAGACTTAAGTAAAGAAAAAACANTTAAACAGATGAAGCAGAGTTTGTTCCTTTGTCTTCCATCAAAAAAAATGTTGAATTTAATGCTGATTTTCTCCCATGAAAATGATTTTTCTAGCCTTTTTACTAAACATTTGTTTATTGAAACCTAACTTTAACATGATAACAATTCATTATGTCCCTCATTTTAGATAGAATCTTTGTGAAATGACTTTGCCTTTCTACCTTAACAACAGAATTAGGATTACAATAGTGTACGAATTCTAGAGCCGTTGAGAAGTTTCAGTGAGCGCATCCCTGGGAGGGCCTGGCAGAGAGACTAACATTTTAAATAAACTTTACTTTATGCTGCAGAGAAGTTCATCATCTCACACTGAAGACATCAACAGACTATGAGACAATGTGATAAATGCTGTAAGGGAGATAGGTGAGATAAGTGTGGAAACAACACAGACAAGCAATTAGCTCTGTGAAGGCGGGGGAAGGGAGGTGAGAGAGAAAAAGTGGCAACTGAGCAGGCCTTGCAGGATAATTTTAATTTCATTGGCTTGACAAAGTTAATAAAGCTATTCAGATAGAGGCGGAACAAGATGGGCAAGAAAAAGACACGTGAAAACCCCTGATGTGTTCAACTGAAAACTAATCAGAGTTTATGTGCTGTAGCTGAAGCTGAGGGAGAGCCAGCATGGTGGAGTAGCTAAAAAGCAAGACATTTGCAAGTTTAAGCCCTTATTCTGTCTCTTCCGAGCTCTACAGTCTTAAAGAAGTTAGTTAATTTTTTTTTGAGTCTCAATATGCTTATCTGTAAATTGGGGAAAAAACTTACAACTACTAGTTTTAAAATTTTGCTTTGAAAATTATATGAAATAATAAGCATTTGTTACAATATGCCCAGGAATATTCTAAACGTGTTTCTGGTATTAGCTCATTTGACAATCAAAAGTAGATGCTATTAATACTTATAATTTGTAAATTTAGAAGCTGCAGCAGAGAATTAAGTAACCTGCACAAGTTAGTAAAGACAAGGGTGGCTGTCAAGCACATCCTGCGATGTCCAGCCCAGCTAAACATTCATTCATGCCATATTCAGCCTCACTGAATACTCATAAATGGTGGCTGTGGTTGTTTGTCATTTCTACTGCTGCTGCTGCTGCTGTTAAAAACATGATTGTTGAAGGTTAGAAACTACAAGAACAGAAGGAGCACAGCAGAGGCAGAGCCCCAGGCCTTTGGAATTCAGCTCCAGCTTGCTTGCCTGCCTTCCTTTCCCACAGAGACTCTGAAAGAAACAGAGGACTAGGTTACTAAAACCCATCTCTGCTTTCATGTAGGATCCTCCTACTGCAGAAAGGAGAATCCATCAGGATTTTATTTTTTGATAAATTTTCAGAAGGACACTGCTCAGTTTTGAAAAGTGGGTTACAAAGCTCACACCAGGTGGACAGTTTTGCCTAGATCTGGCTATTTTGTACTATATAATTTTGTCACATTCTCAAAAGGAAGATTTAATANAGTGGACTGTTGTAGGCTGCATAAAATCTTTTCATTCAGTCTATCCAATCTCTCTTTAAGGTCTGTCTTCCAGGAACACCACTCTTAGTTCCTGTGTCTACTAAAGTTTATTTTTCTACCCTCAAATCTTTCACAGCTCCCATGCCAGTGTTTNGACCTCTATTTAGTAAGGGGGTCAGTCATAGAGAGTATGGTAGAATTACCTTGTAATATTGTTTGTATGGTATTCATGAAGCCGGGTAATTCTCATACATTTCTATCTACTGACTTATGGTCAATTGCTTACATGTCCAGTCATCCGTTTCTGACTTTTAATATGTTGATTTGCCAATTTTCCTGTTTCCATGACAGTTGTGCTTCATTCTTTCCATTTAATCTCTTCAGCAGTAATTGTCAAGGTGAGTCCATCTTCTAAAGTGATAGATGCTGTCTTCTTCCTGTTTCCACACACTGACCTCTGTGGCTTCAGGAAACATTGCTGTTATTTCATCATCCTGTGTACTGGGAAAAAAGGGTCAGAGTGAGTATTAGGAGCTGGCCTGCTGCTCAGCTACAAGCTATGATCAATTTTCTTGACCTCTTAGTTCTCTCACTGTATAATGAAATTCCTCTGGCTTGGAAAAATCTATAGTTTATCTATCTGGGTCATGGATATTTCCAGGGTATTAATGTCATGGTTATTCCTATCCAACAGAACTTCTCACAACTGGCAGTGGTCCACTGAGAGTCACTTCCTTTGTATAATATTTGAACTATCTAGGTCCCTACCTAAGCAGCTGAAGGCCCAAGCTGATCCCAGCTTATTGATATCAACACTGGCTAATATCTATATATAGCACATTAACACACTCACTAGGCTTTTGCTTTATTCATGTGCTAACTTCATAACAGCACTTTTAATTTTAATCAGACAGATCTGATGCTCTGCTTCCATTGCAAATGACCAAATTATGGATATTTGTGCCCTGTTATTCCTTTTCATGNTTTGTCTTCAATTATAAATAATTCATGGATTTCTTTTACAGGGAGCCAAACCTGCTTCAATTTCTATTCCAATATATGAGGAATAAAATCTAGGGAGATATTTTAATACTTCCACAGTTTGTGATTTCAGAACCACCCACCTTTGAACAGATACTTCATTAGCACCTACTGTGTACTGAAAGTTGTACAAAGTACTTAATAAATCTTTTCATTAAATCTGGTATTGGCTTGGGTTTTAGTGTTCAGATTTGTGAAATGAACATAGATCGACTTGTCTTTTGTATCTGTCTTTGCTGTGTCAAGTTTGCANGAAGACCTTGTCTTTCAAATGCAACCCAGTGCAATGGTGTTTTACAATGATTTTTCATCACATTCAAGGGGTGGGTCAAAGGTCTAGAAATGGCTTTTTAAATTTACACTTCTTACTCGGAGCAACAAAGTGATTTAATTATTATAAAACACCATTTTCTGTTGCTTAATCTTGTGAATTTTTGATTTTTAAGAGGATGAAGTAGAAAAGATTCTTAGTTGCATCATGGTAATGATTTTAGGTACTGATTTGGTAGATTGAATGAGAAAAATGGATATGCACACAAAGATTCATAATTCAAGAGAATAAATGTTCCTATTTTTACATGGTCTGCATGCATTGGAAATTCTGCACAATTACTGCACCAATGCCTCTAGACATGATGCAACTCAGTTCCCTGATGCAGAAAGAATCTGTGTTCTTCTCTGTGGTGCTGTTATTTGTTATGCCTGGAAGGTCTTGAGCATTTTCTGCAGAGTGTGAGTTCAAGTGCTTTGTATTCCCATTGTGAGCACGAAAATCTGTCATTTTCAGAAACTACAAAAATAAGACATTTCCCATTGTATTGAGTCTTGCTAAGGAAAATTTGCTATNTGTTATCATCAGTTTAGGAGCTGAAGAGATGGTCAATGAGTAAGGCTGCTGGCTTTGCAAGCATGAGGACCTGAGTTCAGATCCCAGCAACCACATAAGCAGTTGGGCATAGCTGCAAAGGGATTTGTCATCCTAGCACTGTTTGGGGGAGACACAGGAAGATCACTGAGGCTTGCAAACTGCTAGTCTCACTCCAAGCTCAGTAAGAGA
>LZPO01097767.1:0-22204 GCA_001675575.1 Neotoma lepida
GCATGAACTATGGACCAATAGCAGTGGAGTCCTCCATGGTGCTGGACTGGGCCCTCTGGATACTGGAGACAGGGGTTTAGCTTGAACTCTTTAGGGGACCCCCAGGTGGTGGGATCTGGATCCATCCCTAGTGCATGAGCTGGTTTTTCTTTTTTCTTTTTTTTTGGGGGGGGAGTGCAATGCCTATGATGGGACACCCTGGTGCAGACTAGACACAGGGAGGAGGGTCTTGGACCCGCCTCACGTGAAAGTACCAGGCTCTGGGGACTCTGCATGGGAGACCTTGTGTGGGAGGGAGCAGGGGGGAGAGAGGGTTCTGTGGTTGGTATGTAAAATAAGAAAATCTTTTAATAACAAACAAATAAAAAATAAATTCAAAAAAAAAAGAAAGAAAGAAATGTAGCATCTCATTGCTGAGCAGCACTTGGCTATCCAGTTGTTACTGNTAAGGTTTCATCTGCTCTCCATTTTAGTCCAGATCAGCAAACTCTTCTCTCTCCCTTCCCAACACACATATTCATTTCACTGCTGCAGATAGGGACATAGCATGAGCTGCTCTTGGAAAACCCTGCCTCCTCTAGAAAGCTACAGCTCTTGAGACTTTTTCCACTTCTTCTGTCTGAAGAGACATATGAAAATGCAAAGCAGTTTAAATAGGTTAGTTAGCGAAAGTTTCTTCTCCCCCTTTTATCTCCAAATTTCACTTTCTATCTGCTGCTTAGGAAACATTTCTCATTCCTGAATATAGATGAATATTTAAAGTCCTTGAAGCAAGGACTTAACATCAATAACAGAGACACCATGGAAGTTTACTACTGTAATGAAATCATAGAATCTGGGAGCAGTTGTAATAACCAACCTCAGAAAGTCTGTTTTAGCAAAAACTAAAGTGCTCATTTGTTTCCACAATTATTAGTTCATGATTTTTAAGAGCCACAGCTAAACAGAAGCCTACATCTTTACACTCAGCATCTTTCTTTTTTGAAAGCCCTTAATTGTAAAGGTTTTTCTGAGGCCATAACCTGTATTCAAACTTATGATGCTCATTCCTGAGTGCAGGAGTACATGCAATCAATACCAAACTATACATTGACCCCCTCATGCACTTTAATTTATATAAATGCTGATAAAGCCTTCCAAGCCAAATGTGGGGTGCACTTCTGGGGAAGTAGTGTCATAAATTTAAGCACAACCCCAAAGTTATTAATTTTTTCCTGTTATGCATTATATAATTGGCACTATATGAAATATTTGACAAAATTGTAGTCATGAACATTTGTTTGACATGTTCACTTTTAGAAATATTCTAGTTTTGGTCATTAACTTATATGAGGCTTCATTTCCATTTAGTTTTTATGTGAAGTTAGGTCAGATTAAGGTTCATTTATCGCCAGGCGGTGGTGGCACACGCCTTTAATCCCAGCACTTGGGAGGCAGAGGCAGGCGGATCTCTGTGAGTTCGAGGCCTGCCTGGGCTACCAAGTGAGTTCCAGGAAAGGCGCAAAGCTACACAGAGAAACCCTGTCTCGAAAAACCAAAAAAAAAAAAGGTTCATTTATCATATTTTCAAATCTAATTTACTCTGAAGCATTGATGTTTGCCTTGCTTCATGGTGAAAAATCTATTTCATATATTAAGCTTTTTCTGTGCTTTATATGTTTTTCTTTAGTTGACCTGCTAAGATTTTAACCAGAACAGTTGAATCTGTTTACTTCTTTCATTTCTTCCTGTAGTTTTAATTTTGTGAATGTGTGTTATGTGTAATATGATGTGTGTGATGTGGTGTGTATGTGTTTTGCATGTACTTGCTAGTGTGGGTGTGTGCATGTCAAGTCCAGAAGCCTTTGTGTGTTGTCTTTCCTTGATAAGTCTCTGTATTATATTTGTTTAGATGAAATCTCCCCATGAGTCAGAGCTTATTCATTCGACTTGAGAGACTAGGCAGTGAGCTTCAGGGATATGACCATCTCATTTCCTTAGAACCATCACTAGTCTTAGAGTTGCACCACTGCACCAGGCTTTTCCTTGGGTGCTGGAGAACTGAATGCTTCAGGGAGACATGCTTATGGGCTGAGTCATCTCTGTAGTTCCAAATATACGTTAGTAATGTTTAAAAAAATAAACTCACCCACATGCCTCTCCCTGGGAATTCTAGTTGCCTTAGCATATCTGGTTATCTGGTTTCAATATCAGCAATGTAAAGCAGACTAAATTGTTCCATGCTGAATACAGATTGAAAACTTTCTCCATGGATTTGGTATAAGACACTTTAAGGAATCATCTTGTTTTCCTGTTCTCAGTGAACAGACTCCTTTGTTTTCTGACGTACACTGTCTCAAGAATGCTTGTTTTAGGTATTTTTAGGTATTTTATCTGTTTTTTGCCTGTGTTTTTAGGTTGGAAGACCTACAATTATGTTGACTCATTAAAACACTCGCCAATGCACAGTTATTGTTCAGTAATATGCCATTCCTTTTTCATACATCTGAGCTTGAATATTTTAATCTACTAAACATTAAATTTCTAGCATTCCTAAAATCTACAAAAGTTTAAAATATTATATATGAACAACACAGTCTTGAAAAATAACCAAAGCAATGTGCTCAGATTATCACCTCTAAATAAGAGTTTGTGGTATAGATTGTATAGTTCAATTTATGAATTCAGATTCAGCCTCATAATTTCAGAGTTCAAAGAATAAAGAACAAACTTTACTACATTCTGCTTTTCTAACTTAAGACCCACATTCTTAGTATGAACATAAAAGATCAGCAAAGTGATTGTTGTAGAATAAGAATTAAGATAAAAGTTCATATAATTTTACTCTAATTACACATATGTTTCTGATATCTGTGTGTTGTCAGGGGAATCACTAGCCATTTGAATCTCTTTCTTCTTGTGAAAATGCACTAGTCATTAAATTTTTGGCAAGACTATGCCAGTGGTTTTCCTTCAGGCATTGGCTGGCGATCATTATTTGTGAAGTATGTCTGGACTTGTTCCCTAACAGTAAGATACTTTCCTTTATAAGGATATAGATTTGTTATTTTAAATGAGAGCTAGTCATCATTTAGTGTTTCTTCAGAGAAGTTTTATATTTTTGTTCATTTTTTTTTGTTGTTGCAGTTTACCTGATCCATTTCATTTCTTTCTCAGGTTCTTACTGCCTTCAAAGGACTTGTTATTTAATTTTGCCTTAGAAGAACTGAACCCAGCATATTACTTCTCCAAGGAGATATTTGAAATTTTTCATTGGGTTTAAAAGATTGATCTCTTGTGAAAGTGATTTTACGTATGTATTTGAGGAAAGTTATTCTGGAATTAAAATTACTTCCCATAGGCCAATAAAATTTCTGCTTGTAGATAAGGATTTTCTTTACTTACATAAACTATATGACTCTTTCTCATCAGGAATGTAGAAATCAGGTGTCATATCAATTATATTATTGTATGAACACAACATGTGATGCTTTCATGAAAATTCATTTGGGACTCTATAATTTGATAAATATTTAGAAAACTTAGAGTATTGTGAATTGATTTAAAATAACATTTGAAAATACAAAATAATTAATATGCTAAAAATTAGTTGATAACTAGAAAAACTGATGAGAAGTGGACTGTGCAGGCAATAGCCTGTGGCAAGAGATGAACAGATGCTCTGGGATATAATGAGTCTGTAGGACATGATTTGAATCCTTACAATAACATCTTTAGATAAACTGAACACCATTGTATCTTTTCAGACTTNGTAGAGAGTTGAGTTTGCAGCAGGAATTTTCGTTCAAGTGAGACATACACTTCATTTTGCATTATATAAGTCCAATTGAAATCCCAGGAATAGAAGGGGAAAAGAACAATATTTGAAGTATGTAAATAAAACCATAGGCTGAAGAAGCCCGCAGAATATATACTGAACTTTAAAAAAGCTAAACAAACAAAAGTAAACAGAANAAATATAGTAAGCATAATAACTTCTGTAATGTTATAAATTCTAAATGCCCTTTCTCCTATCACATGTTGGAACACTTGTTTACTATTTGGTGTTGCTGTTTTTGAAAGGTGGATTTTCATGGTATGAGGTCTAGCTGGTAGCCACAGACCATTAGGGCTACACTGTGAAACCTATCGCTTTCTGCATCCTGTTCTTGTTGTGATGTGAGGAGCTTGGCCACTTGGCCCTAATATCAGTGAGCTGTCCAACCACACATTCACCACCATGATGGTTTGAAATGACACAGCTATAAAGAAAATATATTACATATCTTCTAAATACAAAAACATAAAGATGGAACAAAGCCAAGTGAAAATGGTACAACACTTTAAATACACAGCAGAAAAAAATAGAATTGCAATATTCTCATCTGAAACCATCTAAAAAAATGAAAATAAGCAGAGATATTTAAAGTATTCTCAGTAACTTGATGTTCCATGGCTGGTTGATAACTATGGGAGGCCTGCCCTTTTGAAAAGAGAAAAGGAGAAGGACTGGGTGAGAGAAGGGAAAGAGAGGATGTGAGGGGGCACTGGGAGAATGCAAAAACAAACAACAAACAAATAACGAAATAAATAATCACCCTAGAATATTTTTTACCTAGCAATATTATCCTACAGAGTTAAGAAGGAGTCATCTTTCAGGAAACAAGGACAGAATTACTGTTTAGCAAATCTGTTCCACAGGAAATGTTAATAGAAATTATTCAACCAGACATAAAGTAATGTAAGTTAGAAANTGTAATTAAAAAGTACATCAGAGAATTTACACTACAGAGTAAGGTAAAATAACTTACTTTTTCTTATAATATCAAAAAGAAAACTCTTTGTTTAAAGTAACAGAGGTTCCAGCATACTGAGTGATTACAGAATATATTCAAGTAAAACAGAAGATGCAGGGTTACAAGTATTGGAGGAACAATTGTACTGTTCTGGTGAAAACGTGTACTGCATGTGGTATAACACTATTTCAGAGTGGATTTTTATGTCGGTTACTTTAATAGCCATTGAATTAGTTACTTGTTTTGTTGCTGCAGCAAATAACTTCACAAGAGCAATTTAAGGGAGAAAGGGCTTGTTTTGGTTCACAGTNCATCATGGGAAGGAAGTCATGACCTCAGGATCTTGAAGGAATTTGTCACATTGCATTTGCAGTCAGGTAGCAGTGATGAATGCTTTTCCCTCACCTCCTTGTCATGACTTCTACTACCCTATGCCACAGAATGGTGGTATCCACATTCAGTGTGGGCCTTCTTATTAGATAGAAACATCATGCACTGTACTGTTACTGTAAGAAATGTGCCAGGAGAGCAATATTTCAACCATTGAGGTTCCTACTAGAATTTAAGTTCCAAAATGCTGTTGAGGTCATATAAGAGCAGCGATTCAGATCGTAAAATTAGATACCTCAACATTTACAGTCTGAGGCTGAAAATCCGGATGTCACTGGATGAGTTTCTGCTACAGATTTTGTGGTGGCAGGTCAGTGAAGCTGGGTGTGATGTAAGGGGAGGACAGTGACAGTGGCAGGAAGTGATAGATACCCTTGCTCAGGAAGTAATGGGGCAGGCAGAAACTGGCTTACTCTTGCATGTCTTTACATCGGGGCTACCAGTTGGAAGGTACTGCACACTTTCAGAGGAGGTCTTTATCCTCTCAGGTAAACCTCTCTGGAAGCACTCATAGGCATACATAGGAATGTATCTCCTATATAATCATAATTTCAGTCATGTTTACAATGAAAANTGATCATCACACTCATATGTTATTTTAAATTATAAGGCATATCAAATAATTTCAAAGCATAATAGATATTTGAGAGGATACAATAAGAACGATAAATTCAGTAACTCCTGTCTGAGAAGTTAGAAGAAATAACATGATAAAAAAGAAAGAATTGAAGTAACAGGGCAAGAGATAGTATTTCTATTGCATAATATTCATTTTAAAATTAATCATCTATCTACAAAGAATTAACGATAGTGACCATTGGTTAATAATAAAATTACATCAAATTACATAGTTTTTGCAATAAGTTTACATGATACGTATAATCTTACATGTGCTAAAAAATGATATAGAAATACATGTCACCTTTCCCTTAGAGATGATAACAGGCATAGCTATAATAATTTCATTTTGGAGTTTAGATGGTGAAAGATGGTTAATGATCAGAAGACATTAAACAGTAAAGAGGTGAATATTTCCAAAGACATTGCAATTTTAAACATTTATGTAGTAAAATGGCTTCAAAAATATAAGAATAGAATGAGAAAAATAGACAGAAAACTATTATTTTAGCTGAAAATNCCATTTGTTCCTATTGCTAGTGGTTAGGTCATAGAAAGAAAATTATTAAATGAATGTGAGATCTGAATAACTCTATCAATCTGCACTGTCCATTTGTCACTTATTTTTAAAATCAATGCAATTATTATTGTACTTAAATTACACTTAGCCAGTACAACANGGAAGAAAAGACAAATAAGCAATTAAAAAGGACTTAAATGACAGAAGTCAGTTATTCCTGTCTTACAACTGCTCAAAAATTGTAATGAAGGAACACTGTTGACAACTTCAGGCCTACAAATTTTGCTTAAATGAAACAACTATATAATTTCTATGCTGAAATACTGGACCCTCCAACAACCAGGGAAATCAGAACCTAAAAGCATCGATGAGTTCTAAGAGCTAACAGCTTTTTGCTTGTATCATTGCACTAAGTGATTACAGCCAGACATCATTGTGACTTTCATTTGCTGTACTGATGCTTTAATTGAATCCTCTAACATTTGACAGCTCAGTCTGTCTTCTGCTCAGCTTAGTTCTTGTTAATACTACATTGATTACACAACTTCAGTGAGCAATTAATAAATGTTAAATAAGTACAATCATCCATACTGGGTTGGTGGTAAGTTCATAAAATATTTATGAAAAAACACAACTTGCACAATCTTTTCTAAGAAATCAAGGCAAAAATACTTCTTAATTAGTGATATGGTGCCAACATTAACTAAGGTGAAAACCGTACACAGATATTATAAGAGAAAGTATAAATGATATATTCCCTGATTTATTCATAAAGTCTCATTAAAATAATACCTACTGAATTAATATACAATATTAATGAATAAGTAAATAATGTTTCTGCTTACAATTAGAAATTTAAGGCAAGTTCAGTATATAAAACTCAATAATAGACTTTACCATATCAATAGAGAGAAGACCAAAAAATTCATGTTCACTAAAAAAAATTAAAAAAAATACATCAATTTCTCTCTGCCCTCACTACCACAGAACTAAGCAGACCTACCTAATGCCAAGATCAGGACAACAGGCACAAAGCAGTAACAGTCCCAGGACTCAGAGTCCCTGTAGTAGACAACAGCTATCTTTTGCATGTAAGATGAAGGGCTCTGCTGACTCTCTGCCCTCACTACCACAGAACTAAGCAGATCCTCCTATATGTCCTTCCTTCCTCAATCCATACCTTTCTTTCACCTGCCAACATCCAAGGCAGCCTCTTTCTGGAAAAGCAATGGCATTAGGTATGTGATCTNCACTCTCCTTTCCATCCTCCACTTCCAATTCATCAGTCTCATGCCCAGCCCTGTGGAAGACATCTTCAGGAGTCTGTCTTCAATGCCTTTCTCCATTCTCAGTGGGATCCACAGATCCTCATGGAAGAGAAGCTTCCCTCCTGTGGACCCTCTCAACCCACCCAAACGCCCTGCTTCTAGCCTATCCTGATTCTTGCTTGTCCCCTCCCAGTACCTAGAAATAAGTTCTACCCAAGACTCCCAGAGGTCACAACTGTTAGAAAATCAGAACTCCCTACCAAGCAACCAATACCCACATACTCCTAAGATTCAGAGAGGACAGTAGAAACCAAGGATTGGAAAACCCACCCAACAAAGACAAGACCAGACACCAACAGCTATAATTATAATTGTTTGAAAACCAGATGCTTAGGTGCCAGTGTTAAAAAAATAAATAACAGCCATAGCAATGTGTCTCTACTAGAATCAAGTAACCCTACTGCAGTAGGCTTGGAGAAATGAAATACAGCTGAAGCACAAGACAAGGGTTTAAAAATAACTATCATGTATATGCTTAAGGACATTAAAGATGGTATGCATGAATCCATTAATAAAATCCATGAGACAAATGAACATTGGAATGAAATTTAAAAAATGATTAAAAGAGGAAATGAAAGAGGAAATATAAACAATAAAGAAAACCCAAACTGAGATAAATATAGAAATGAAAATATTTAAAAATTTGATCAAGACCTCAGAGGAAGCCTCATCAATAGAATACAAGAAAGGGAAGAAAGAATCTCAGGCATTGAATACAAGGCAGAATAAATGGATACCTTAGTTAAAGAAAATGTTAAATCTACAAAAACCTCCTCACACAAAGTATCCAGGAAATCTGGGAAACTATGAAAATATCAAATCTATGAATAGTAAGAATAGAAGAAGGACCATGGGAGGCCTTACCTTCTTGTAGGAGGGGATGGAGGTGAGTTGGAGGGGAGACTGGAGGGGTGGGAGGAGGGAGAAGGGGGATCTGTGATTGGTATGTAAAATGGACAAAAAAAATTCTTAATTAAGAAAAAGAATAGAAGAAGGAGAAGAAACCCAGGCCAAAGCTACAGAAAATATTTTCTACAAAATCATAGAAGAAAATTTCCCTAAAGAAGGAGGTGTCTATCAAGATACAAGAAGTATACAGAAGACCAAACAAACTAGACCATAAAATAAAGTCTCCACAGCACATGATAATCAAAACGCTAAACCAATAAATGTTCAGAACAAAGAAAGAAAATTAAAAGATGCAAGGGAAAAAAACCAGGTAATCTACAAATGGAGAACTTATGTTAGATTACCATTCAACTTCTCAATGGGGACTCTAAAAGCCAATAGAGCCTAGATGGTTGTTCTACAAACTCTACAAGATCACAGATGCCATTTCCAGACGATAATATCCCCAAAAATTTTCATAACAGGACATGAAGAAAGACTTTCCACAATAAAACCAAATTTGTATAGTATCTATCTATAAATCCAGCTTAACAGAAGGTATTAGAAGAAAATCTTCAACCTGAAAATGTTAACCACAAACACACACACACACACACACACAAAAAACAGGAGTAAATAATCTCAGACTAGCAAATCAAAAGAATGAGAAAAAAAACCCATACACCTACAACAAAATAAAGATAATTAACAAACACTGCACATTGATAACTTTCAACATCAATGGTATCAAATCCCCAATAAAATACAAAGAGTAACAGATTAGATATGAAAACAGGATCCATCTTTCTGCTTGCAACAAACAAACTCACCTTAACAAAAAGGATAAACATCACCTTAAGGTAAAAGGATGGAAAAAGATATCCCAAGCAAATAAACCAAACAAGGAAGCTAATGGAGCCATATTAATATTTGGTAAAATACACCAAATCAAACCTAATCAAAAGAGATATGGAAGGGCACTATATACTCACAAATGTAGAAAATCCACAGAAGAAATATTATCATGGTAAAATAGTAATTGTAGATGTCTCTGTGCCAAATACAAAGACACCATGTTCATAAAAGAAACACTACTATAGTCACAATCTCATATATTCCAACTGAGTGACAGTGGGTGATTTTAATATCCCAGTCTCACCAATAGACAGGTCATCTAGACAAAAACTAAACAGAAAAATAGTGGAGCTAACTGAAGCTTAAACTAAATGGATCTAACAGATACTTACAGAACATTTTATGTAAACACAAAATAATATACATTCTTCTCAGCACCTCATAGAACTTTATCCAAAATTGGCTACAAAGGACGTCTCAAAAGAATAAAAAATCAAAAACACCCTGTTTTTCCTATCTAAGCACCATGGGATAAAGCAGGCTATCAGAAACAACAGAAAACTTACAAACTCTAGAAATTGAACAACTCACTATTGGATCAATAAAATATATCAAGACAGAAATTTAAAAAAATTTACAACTGAATGAAAATGTAAACACAACATACCCAAACTTATGAGACACAATAAATATGGTTCTAAGATGCAAATTCATGACATTAAGTTACGACATTAAAAAAAAATTGGGGATATTTCATATTAGTAACTTAACAGCACAACTGAAAGCTATAAACAAAAAGAAGAAATACCACTTCAAAGATGCAGATGTCAAGAAATAATCACACTCAAGGCTAAAATCAATAGCATAGAAACAACAACAAGAACAATAAAAAGAACCAATACAAAGTATCAATGAAACAATGAGTTGGTTCTTTGATAAAATCATGAAGATTGACAAACCATTATTCAAATTCACTAAAAGGTGAAGTGACATCTAAATTACTAAGATTATAGACAAAAAAGGGACATTACAACAAACCCCGAGAAAATGCAGAGTATCATAAGGATACATTTAAAACCCTGCACTTCATCAAGTTGGAAAATATAAAGCAAATGGATAATTTCCTCAATAGGCAGTACCTATCAAAGTTAAATCGAGATCAGATAAACAATTAAAACAGACCCATAACCCTTAATTTAATTGAAATAGTAATTAAAATCTCCCAACCAAAAACAAAGGCTCAGAACCAAATAGTTTTAGTGCAGAATTCTACTAGAATTTTGAAGACGAATCACTACTACTATTCCNCAAATTATTAAAAACAATAGAAACAGAAAAACAATGCAAAATTCTTTTTATGAGGCCACAGGTAGCCTGATACCAAAACCACCAAAGGATGCAACAACAACAATAAAAAGAATAGACTTGTTTCCCTTTTGAACACAAATGTAAAAATTCTCAATAAAATACTTGCAAACTGAATCCAGGAACAAATCAATAATATCATCCATCATGATCAAGTATGCTTTATCCCAGAGATAAAGGAATGAAGTAATAAAGTGATAAATATAATCCATCATTTAAACAGATGGAAAGAAAAAAAATATAGGTATCTCATTAAATTCATTAAAAGGCCTTTGGAAAAATTTTACACCCCTTTATGATAAAAGTGCTGGAGAGTCTGTAGATGCAAGGGATGTTCATCAACAAATAAGGAGATTTACATGAAGCCCACAGCCAATATCAATCTAAATGGAGAAAACCCTAAAACATTTCCAATAAAATCAGAAACAAGACCGTGTTATCCACTCTCACCTACCTATATAAGGTAGCACTTGAAGCCTTAGTTAAAGCAATAAGCTAACTGAAGAGGGATATGTATTAGAAGGTATGAAGTCAAAGTACCATAATTTATTTGCAGATGATAATATAATATTCATAAATTACCCTACACATTACACCAAGGAACTCTTATTGCTAATAAACACTTTTAGCAAAGTATCAGAATACAAAATTAATACCCNAAATCAGTAGCCTTCTGATATACAAATGGTAAATGGCCTAAGAAATAAGAGAAACAATACCTTCCACAATAGCCTTAGTAAACACGATATCTTGATGTAACCCTACCAAGCAAATGAAAGACTTGTATAATTAAAACTTTAAGTCAGTGAAGAAATGGATGAAGACATCAGAAGATATAAAGAACTCCCATGCTCATGACTCAGAAGGATTAATATAGTAAAAATGAGCATCTTACCCAAAGCAATCTACACATTCAATGAAATGTCCATCAAATCTCCAGAACAATTCTAGATCAAAAAGGGAATTTTAAGCTTCATATAGAAATAAAAATACCCAAGATAGCTAAAACCATCTTGAATAATAAAATAATTGTTGGGGGTATCACCATCACAAATTCAAATTTTACTATAGAGCTATAGTAATTAAAACAGCATGACACTGGCACAAAACTAGTCATGTGGATCAATGAAATCTAAATGAAGACCCAGGAATGATTTCACACATGTATTGGCATCTGATTTCTTTTTTTAAGAAACTAGAAATACAAGCTGGAAAAAAGATAACATCTTCAGCAAATAGTTCTGGTCAAACTGGGTGGTTGCATGTAGAAGAAAGCACATAGATACATATTTATCACCCTGTACAAAATTCAACTCAAACCAGATCAAATACCCCAACATAAGGTGAGATACACTGTATCTGACAGAATATGCAGTGGGGTCATGGTCTTGAACTCATTTGCACAGGAAAATACATTCTGAACAGAACAGTGATAGCACAGATACTAAGAACAACAATAAATGTGATCTCATGAAACTTTTTCTCTACGGAAAAGTACACCATAATTCTCACAAAGTAGCAAGCCACTGAATGGGAAAATTTTTTTTACCAGCTACACATCTGAGAGTGACCTAATATCTAAAACATATAACTATGAAAACTGGATATTGAAAAAATAACAAAATTTAAAAATGGTGCACATATCTAGAGTAGTCTCAAAAGAGGAAACAAAAATGTTTGAGAAGCACTTAAAGCAATGTTCATCATCCTTAGTCATCAGAGAAATGTAAATCAAAACTACTCTAAAGTTTCTTGTTGCAAGAGTCAGAATGGTNAAGATCAATAAAACAAAAACAGTTCATGTTAATGATGATTTGGGTTTTCAAACTTGTACAGCTAATATAGAAATCAGTTTGGAGGTTCCTTAAAAAGTTGGGAATAAATCTCAAGATTCAGCTAGACCACTCATGGGCATATACCAAAAAGATTCTGAATCCTACTACAGCATTTTTTTCTCAACTATGTTTGCTGCTGATCTATTCATAATATTTAGAAGTTGTAAACAGTCCATCAATATATGAATGAATAAAGAAAATGTGGTAATTTGCATAGTGGAATATTTCTCAGCTATCAAAAAATGAAATTTGCAGATAAATAAATAGAGCTAGAAAATAACTGTGAGTGAAATTACACAGACCCAAAAAGACAAATATGGTATGGATTTGCTTATATTTGGCTCTTAGCTGTTAAGTCTTCAATTAGAAGGTAGAATACATAGAACCACAGAGGTTAGGTATAGAGTAAGGAACTGGACGGGAGGGAGAATTGTGTCACCATGGGAGGAAAAGTAGAGAAGATATTTATGGATGAATGGAGTGGTGCTGGAATTGGAAGATCAAATGGGGATGGAGAGGGAAATGGTAGGTGAGAGGTGTGTGACAAAGGGAATCTGGCAAAGGTCAGCAAAAACTAAGTATCATTTGAGGGAGTGTATGTAAAGTGAATACAGTACCAAGTTCATCATATATATATATATATATATATATATATATATATATATGAAGGTGTTATAAATTGGATTGCCAGGCTTGGGAGACATGGAAACTCAACAGAACATCTCTCACACTAGATGAATTTTCTATTTCCGTGGATGGATTACATCTAATCAAATTGTTGGTGATAGGAGCCCTTATAGAACTCTGCAACAACCCAGGCTATTGATGATGTTATTGGTAGCTTTGTACAAACTGTTGGAGATGCTCTATTGCTGAAGACAACACCTACACAACTCATTTGAACATAGAGAAATTGAGCTGATGACTACCTAGAGCTTTTACCCTTACTGACTAGTATTCATGGTACTAGAAGTTTCTCTGCATGCTACCAAAGGAGAAATGTAACACAAATGCAGCAACAAACTCTTGGACCCATTATGGTGACCTGCATGCAATATGCTCAAGTTCAATAGTTGAAAAAAGCTTGTGGAACTAGCCAAACAATATCTTATTAGGTTGGATTTAGGGCCTACCCCATGAGATGGAGCCGATTCCTGCAACTGCTCATGTGGCCAAGAACTTAGTCTAAATAGGGCAGCAAACTAAAGGAAAACCAAATATTACTGTTCTGCTAAAAAATAATATATAGTAACAAAATGGCTTCTAATGGCACTGTCCTAAACTAATTGACCAATGGCTTGTTCAGCCATTATCAGAGAAGCTTCCTCCTGCAGTAGATGGGAATAAATATGGAGTAGTTTGACAAGGAGTAAAAAGGGAGATACCTAGGAACACACAGTTCAAAAGGGGATGTCTCCATTGGTTCCCTCCCCTCACATCACAGGAAACCCCCTGAAAGAGTAGGTAGAAAGACTCTAGGAGCCAGAGTGGATGGAAGACACCAATGCAGCAAGGCCTTCGAAACCCAGCAGGACTGACACACATATGAACTCACAGAGACTGTGGCAACATGCACAGGGCTTACACGGGTTTGGATCTGATGGTGTNCCAGCACTGAGAGATGAAGTNGACACAGCCCCCATCTTAAATTCAGAAGTGTAAGATGAATCTCAATTGGTCTTATTAATTAAAAACCCAGAGCCAGATATTGGGGTAATTTCTGATTGGTCAGAGAGACAGAACAAGCCATAGCCAACCAACCTCACCTCGCCAACTCCTCAGCTGATCTTGTTTCCTCAGACTGNAGGCTTCTGAGTCCTCTCCCGAATGGATTTCAGCTGAACTGCTGCTAAAAGCCTCAAAGCTTAAAAAGCCTCTAGTTTCTGGTCCTTACGCCTTATATACTTTTCTGTTTCCTGCCATCACTTCCTGGGATTAAAGGCATGTGTCTTCCCAAGCAAGCGTGAAATCTCGAGTGCTGGGATTAAAGGTGTGTGCCACCATTTTCTGGNCTCTGTGTCTATCTAGTGGCTGCTCTGATCTCTGAATCCAGGAAAGTTTTATTAGGGTGCACAATATATCAGCCACACAGAAGCTATCTTTAACTGGTAATCACTGGAAAAGAAAAAAATAGTTCTCTCCAATGGCGTTTGAGTGAGCATACAAAACACTCTTAAGGCTATGCCCTATGCCTAGCACTATATGGACAACCTGCAAATAACTCAATGGTATTTTTGGAGTTTTATTTATCTCATAAAGATTTGTCTCCGTATTTTNTTTCCTTTTTCTTTTTTTCTTAACNTACTGGTCTTTTGCTTCTGTATTATGGCTTCTGATTTTGTATTTTTAGGGGAATTCTGTGTGTGCCAATGTACTTGTCTCAATGTCTGTATATATTTCTTGTGGCTTTTCTTTGGCTCTTTGTTTTCCTGATCATTTCTTTGTCTTATCCTATTCATTGTGGTGATTATATTGTGTCCCCCAAAATATTGTGTACCCTAGTAAAACTTATCTGGGGTCAGAGAACAGAACAGTCACTATATAGANATAGAGGCCAGAAAATGGTGGCACACACACACCTTTAATCCTAGCATTCCAGAGGCAGAGATCCATCCAGATCTCTGTGAGTTCAAGGCCACACTGGAAGCAGAGCCAGGCATGGTGGTACNCACCTTTAATCCCAGGATTTGAGATCTATGTCTTTCTTTGGAAAGATACATGCCTTTAATCCCAGGAAGTGATGNCAGGAAGCAAAAAGGATACACATAGGGAGCCAGATGTAAAAGTAGCANGAATCTTAAATTGTCTTATTAAGAAAAATCTCAGTGCCAGCTATTAGGATAAATTCTGAAAGATTAGAAAAACAGAAAAAGCCACAGCCAACCTCACCTTGTCAACTCCTCAGCTGATCTTGTTTCCTCACACTGTAGGCTTCTGAGTCCTCACCTGAATGAATCTCAGCTGAACTGCTCTCAAAGCCTGAAAGCTTAAGGAGGCCTCTAGTTTCTGGTTCTCATGCCTTATATACCTTTCTGCTTCCTGCCATTACTTCCTGGGTTTAAATGCATGTATCTTTCCCAAGAAAGACATAGATTTCAAGACCTAGGATTAAAAGTGTGTATCACCATGCCTGGCTCTGCTTCCAGTGTGGCCTTGAACTCACAGAGATCTGGATGGATCTCTGCCTCTGGAATGCTAGNANTAAAGNNGTGTGTGCCACCATTTTCTGGCCTCTATGTCTATCTAGTGGCTGTTCTGTTCTCTGACCCCAGATAAGTTTTACTAGGGCACAAAATATTTTGGGGGACACAATATAATCACCACATTTCATGANTGTTTGTTTTATGATTTGATTTATTTTTGTTTTAATTCATTATATTTTTTTCTATTTTTTAAGACACCTGTTTTTAATGAAAGAAATCAAGATATGATGTGGATTTGAATGGTTGGCTAGATGGGGAAGATCTGGNAAGAGTTTGATGAAGGGAAAACATAACAATATATTGTATGAAAAAATATGTTTTCAATAAAAGTAGTAAAAATCTAAAATTTATACATCTCAATATATGTGGATAGAGTCTTCTTTGCGTTCCTAGGGAATTTTTAATCAAAACCTNTTGGTAACATCAGACTGGTAACTGCTTGAAAGTGTTCCTATCCTATCTGGGAAGAAGACAAGAACATTGTTTCTCATTGCTCTGTTCAAAGATGCTATTAGTGTGATAATTAAAAAAATAAGATATACAGTTTGTAGAGGAAGAAATGGAGAAAAAATAAATTTTATATATCATTATGTCTTTGTAGAAAATTTCCTTAAAATGCTTACTTANTATTTTTGTAAATAATGTGTATAACAAGTTTTTTAGACACAAGATTAATTTACATAAATCTACTGCCTTGTTCTATACCAGCCAAAGGAAATTAGAATCTAAGACCACAATAAAGTACTATTAATAAACATTACATATAAAATAGAAATGATTTATATGGTAGTATGTGTGTACTGTAGAAATGTTCAAAGTCAAGTAACACTACAGCAAAAAAAAATTTGTAGAACCCCACCTGACACTGCTGAAAACGTTNTAGGACATTGCAAATGTTATGGATCACCTTGTAGAATTTCATGCTATAAGACTCCATTGCTGAAGTTTCAACATACTCGAGTCATAGAACATGGAAAAAATCTAGCAGNTTTTTAGCTGGAAGCTTCATCCCTACTGGCTAGTGTTCATGTTATTGGAAAGTGCTATGCACTCTATTGTAGGAAAATAGTCAGCAATCTCACATAGCTACTAATTTCATGCATTAAAATAATGGCCTGGCTGATGAGATATGCCTACTGGTTCAATAATGGTACCAATATTATGGAAATCCTTTTTACTGGACTTCAGCCCCACTCCACAAGCTTGATTTCATCCTTGACACTAGTGATGAAGCCAAGAACCTGTTGCTAGATAGGTCATTGTCCCTAGAGGAAATCTACTACTATTATTTTGCTAAATGGCTATAATAATAAAATGACTCTTAATGACTTAATACCATACCCGTGGATCAGTGCATCACTCAGTCCTCAACAGAGAAGCAAATTGGTACAGATACACGGAATACAGTCACTTCCTTATAAATTTAGATTTTTTTATGTAATGCTGCAATTTNACTCTAGTTTGAAATCGTCTAACCCATCTGGCTTTTGGAATCTTTCTCTCTTCCACATAGAACACTAAGACTTGAGAAGAGGGATATAATATAGACAACCCACTTATGGTTCAGGACACCCAAGCCTCCTATTTCCCTCCCACAAGTGAACCAGTGGTTGGTTTCTCTGTTAATTACCATCTATTGCAATAAGAAGCTTCTCTGCTGAGGGTTGAGTAGGTTTTCCACAAGGCCAATGACCTATNTAGCCAGCCTGGTTTTACTAACTAGATTTTGCTATTTAAAAAATAATGATTTTTTTTATATTCTTTGAAAATTTCCAATATATTTTGATTATATTCATCTCCTTCCTCCAACTCCTCACAGATCCTCCCTCATCTTCATACCACTCAACTTCATATTCTCTCTAGGCCTCTATATTTCTTTCTCTCTGTCTGTCCTTTCTCATTTCGTTTATNTCAATTACCAGACATTCTTCATGTGGATGATTTTCCATCTCCTAGAAATAATCAGTTTCTATTAGAGCCTCAGTTAGAGATGGGACTTCATGCTAGCTTCCCCTCTTCCATACTAGGATTTTGTTTGGTTTGTGCTACTGTAGGTCTTATGAATGCTGTCATAATGTGAGTTCACATGTGCATCTCTCCTGTAGTGTATGAAAAACACTGTTTCCAGAATCTCTTTGTGTAGACCAGGCTTTCCTAGGATCACAGAGATCCACGGGCTTCTGTCTCCTGAGTGTTGGGATTAAAAGCATGCTTCACCCAGACACATGAGAATTTTTAAACNGAATTTTAAGTAAATAAATAACCTAATTAAAGTGAACAAATGGACCACTCAACTAATAGCATAGTCAGATGAAATGGGAAATATAGCAGGGGAAATGCAAATAGGTGTAAATGTGTGGAGAATAGGCACTGCCCTGTAAATGTTGCCTTTTAATGTCATGCATCAGCTTCACTCTGGTTTCACTCTAATTTATGTCACATTAAAGTCTGCACATGGTTNTTTAAAACAGCTCTATATCAACAAAAACTGGAAAGAAGCAAGATGGTTTTCACTAAGTGAGCAGATGATAAAAACAGCAACAATACTCCAGAATCCAAGGAATGTCTATCAACTGATGCAAAGCCACAGATGAATATATGTGCACATTTGTTCTCTAAGAACTTACATTCTGTATGGTTCCATTCATATGATATTTGGTAAAAAAAATGATAGAGACACAAACAGATCACTGGTTAAACAAGAATAGGAGAAAAACAGAAATTTTAAAATTTAGTTTTCATTTTAGAAGAGTTTTAGGCTTATAGAGAAAATGTGAAGAGAGTGCCATGACCTCTCATAAACTCCACAGTCAATTTTCCCTACAATGACTTTTTCANTTCATTTTTCTGTGAAATTTGTAGGATTCATAAAGTGCTGTTGATTTGATTTAAAATACCTTTAGTTTTGGCTGGATACAAACAACAGTGCATGCCTGTATCTCTGTGTGGTGGTAATAGTATATGTATTGCTATGTATATGTATATGTATATGTATATGTATATGTATATGTATATGTATATGTATATGCATCTCTATAGAAAACTACGTACTTCTTTAATAAGATTAACCCGAATTCATGATTTCTCCAACTATATTCTTTGCACATATGTCACCCGAGAACCTCTTTTGCTGTCTCTAAAATCTCAGTGTAAAACTTGAGCCTCTGGCTTCTTTGTGCTGATTTGCAGCACTGTATACGGTTTCAACTTACTCTCCAGGAAACTTCATTTATCATGCACACAGGAAGTGCCCCTTAATGGGATATTTTGCTAAGAATCACTTAGGAAAAACTGGGGTATGTCATATGGGACCTATGCAATTTATCTTCAGTGTTTCTCTAAATATAAACCACCTAAATATTAAGAGGACTATTATTAGAATAAAAGGGTAATATATTTAACATACATATATTTGCTTTCTTTGATATGTAAATATATTTGAAGGTGACTATGTATGTTTANAAAAGTCTGATTGACAGGAAACTTGCTATTTTCAGCTATGATATAATTGCTCCAGTCCCTTTGCATACTTAAAATATTCAGAAGTTTGTAGTTTGGTAAGATTAGCTGTAACAATGATTGANCACCTAGAAAGGCCCAAGTAGAAGAGGAGGACATTTTAAAAAGAAGGTGGGTCATATTGGAAATTCCAAGGATCTGGGAGAGGCAAAATGGTGGAAAGATGAATATCACCATTTAGGAGGTACAGTGGCAAGGTATATTAGCTTGGGTTATAGGGACACAGGTTCTCTCCTGTAAGTATAAAATCTGAGCTTAAAAGTATTTAGTAGATAATCCCCCTGAGAAACTACTCATCCTTAATTGGACACAGGGTCTAAAATGATAAAGTACCTGGTTCATTATTGTTGTCATTACTAATTGGCAGACCTGAAAGGGAGCAGAATTATTTACCTGTATTCTTGGGCAAACCATGCAGGTAGAGGTTTCTTACAAATTCTATGTGAGCTAAGAGATGGGGGTCAGAAGATATTTTGAATAGAATGTTTAGTTTGAGAATCTTATGATTAAGCAGGAAGGTGTATCTTGGTGGTTTTTGTTTGTTGTTTGTGTTTGTTTGTGTTTGTTTTTCAACCTGAAATAAGCAAGGGTCCCTGGGAAGAGGAATATGAACTACAAAATGCCTCTAGTGGATTGCCTGTAGGCAANTCTCTAGGTACAATTACTTCATCAATAATTTGGGGAGTTCAGTCCACTAAGGATGATATTACCTCTGGGTAGTTAGTCCTGAGTGGTATAAGAAATCGGGATGAGCAAAACATGAGAAGCAAGCTGGCAGGCAACATTCTTCCTGTCCCTGCTTCAGTTCCTGCCTCCAAGTTCCTGCTATGAGTTTTTACCTTGGCATCCCTCATGTAAGCCAAATAAATCCCCTTGTCTCTATTTTTTAAAATTAGAAAATAATGAATATTTAACAACAACAATAATAATCATGATTATGAAAATTTACCAATGCATATACATTATAAAATATGTACATTCTGAATTCAATTAACATTAGAAGATTTAAATATTTATGTTAGACACTTCTGTATGTTGTACTGTGTAAAGTATTCTCTGCGTTTTGGAGTAGAGTGATAAAATCTATGAATATTTACATTCTATGTATATAAAATGTACATATATATTATTTGTGTAAATTATGAAGTTTGAGCTCATTACAATTTTTTGTAAAGTCTAATGTGAATGTTAGTGCACTCTATCCTTCAAATACTACATTTATATAATGAAATTTCTATTATTTGACTGCATTGGTGAAGTTGATAATTTTTCTGTTTTTAACAGACATTTTNAGTCATATTACTACCAGTTCATTAATCCTTTTGAATATTTAGCAATTTCCCATTTTGCTGTTGTTCCATTACTGAAACCATTCTAATGCTTCTTTATAAAATTTTTCAGAAGATTCATTTTATTAATGTAGTTTTAATTTTTTCAGAGAGAGTTCATTCCAGTAAGTTGTTCAAATTGATGAACATAATTAAATGTAACATTATACTAAAAAATGAAAAGAAAAAAGACAGTTTAATAAAATTAGTGTCAAGCTGCAGTTTATTCTTTTTAATACTATTCCAAAGCATGATACTTTATATCTGCCAAATTTTACATCTCACAAAGGGTTTAAATTCCATTACATTGAAAGAATAGGGCATTTCTAATAAAACATTTTTAAACTAAGTAGTACAAACAATCATGTGTATTTCAAAATTTTATTTAAAATTATAGAATCCTCNGTTTTCTTTTTGAAAACAGAGGAAATGTGTGTATAACATCTACTCTATTGGCTTAGGGGAGCATCAAAGTAAAAAAAAAAAGCCTTTCACATAGAGACCAGTAAGNAGTTGCTGTCTATGGTGCTGCTACTGCTGAGGTGATAGTGACCAGGAGAGGATTTAATGCTATTTTGAAATGATAAATTTCCATATTTACTTAAAATATAAGTATCATACATTTATAAATGTATAACATATATGAAATAATATAATTGTATAAATTTAACAAATTTACCATATGCTGTTCAGAGAAAAAGGAGAGTATGGGGTTTCATGATGTTCGTCAATGATCTTTTCCTGTTATGTGATTCCATATGTGAATCTCTGTGTTANNACATATTTTTTATCTGATTTAACTTTCTCAGCTATTTTCCCTGAGGACAGGGAAAATGCTGATCAAATCCACAAATCTCATCTCTCAGGAATACTAGGATAGTACCAAGGTACAAAGGGATTTAAAATGGAAGNCTCATTATGAATTGTGCAGAATGATGTAATCAATATAATTCATATATACAATGATAAGGATAAATTAAGGAAATGAGAATGTGTTAGAGAAAGAAAAGAAGAAAACAATTGAGTAGAAACACAACAACAAAAGATCATGGGAACCATGTCATGATTTTAGCCACATTATGGAGGGCTGCCATAACACTGAGCTGATGCTACAGCATAGGCTGGATACTTGCAGCACTGTGTGATACCTATGTCAAAGGAGTTGACATAAGTAAATGGGATCGTAGCACTCATAAGACGNTTATGAATTGTTACCTCTTCATAATAAAAAAACAAACAAATGAGTTTGGAGTGTTGAATANCATCCAAATGTATTGAACCTTTGTTATAAAATAAACTAGGGTATTTTTGACATAAAAGTAATGTTNCATGTTATTTTTACATTCTTTAAGAGTTTCCAGTGTTTTAATACGTATAATTCATGTTGTAGTGTTGCTGCGAGCATCACATATCTTGTCACACACTGTTTGAATCAGATGTCCTCTGAGATTATGTTAACATTGGGCAGCTATAGCTAAGTTCATTCCTTTTAGATTTGAGTGATATGAATGAAATCCAGAGATTTATATGTGCTAAGCAAGCATTCTACTGCTGTTCTCCATCCCTTGTCCATATGTTAA
>LZPO01097767.1:29463-45153 GCA_001675575.1 Neotoma lepida
CCTGCCTCTGCCTCCCAAGTGCTGGGATTAAAGGTGTGTGCCACCACCACCCAGCCTGTTTGAGTTCTTAAATTTTTCATTTCAGTATTTCCTGCAGTTTGGGGTTCCTTTATTGATTCTATCTACTTTCAGGTCTTGAATTGTTTTATTCTTTAAGGGATTTATTGATTTCCTCTTTTAGGACCTCTGTTATATCCATAAAGGTTATTTTAAGGTTTTTGTTTTGTGCTTCTTTTATGTTGAAATCCTCAGAGCCTACTGTGGTAGGGTTTCTGGATTCTAGTGGAGACATAGTTATTATGTTTTTTATGCTAGAGACTAAGCACCTAGATTTGATTTAGATTTGAAAAGATTGTAATTCTAGATGCTTGTTTCTCTTCTTGTTTTTGTTGGGTGGATATTTTGCTCCTTGGTTTCTGTGGTCTTCTCTGGTTCTTAGGAGAGCCTAATTACTGTGTGTTGCCTACAGGGAACTCTTCTGGGATCCTGCTAGGTTTGGCCAATGAGGGTACCAGTTAAGATGTCCTTTTAAATATTGGGGCTAATACTTATGAAAGGAGAGCTGAGGACATCCACAGGAGACATAAAGCAGGGTATCCACCAGGATTTGCTTAGTCCCCTGGCAATAGGGGCAGAGAGTGAAGAGAATCCACACCATACTAGCAAGTTCCTAGAGAACCCCTGCCAGACTTGGGAACTCGCATGAAAGGATGAGTAGGGAGGAAGATTGGAGGAGATTTGCCTGACCCCTTGGAAATTGGGGCAGAGAGGAGGGGGAAGACACAGTAGGTGGTAAGCTACAGAGTTGGGGGTGAGACTTGAGGGATGGAATTAGAGGAAAGGAAGGAGAGTTGAAGATCCTCAGGCTACCTACTTCTCTGGCTGGAGAGGGTGTTTGCTCTCAGGGAACACTGTCTGGAGTTGCAGACTGGGATAAAGCAGTGAATGGGGGAAAGAAGACTGGAGGGGAGGATCATTGAATCCACCAGAGGTGAGGGCTAAGCAGGAGGGGAGGCATCAGCAGAGGTTCTGCTACAGAGCTGAGGATGAGACTGCAGGAATGGATTTGAGAGAGCAGGAAGAGGTGAAGATGGGAAGTCTTTCCATCTCCATGTCTTCCTTAACTGTTTTTCTCAGTGTTTCACAATATTTGTGTTTATGTGTGTGGTATTTTGAATGGAATTGTTTTCCTGATGTTTTCATAGCGTGGTGGTCACTGTTATATAAGAAAGTTACTAATTTTGTATACAAAATCAAACATCTATGTGTACATGTGTGTGTGTGTGTGTGTGTGTGTGTGTGCGTGTGTGCATGTGTTCATGTGTGTGTGGTCTTTAGAGAGTCTTAGTTATATGTAAAAATTTAGAGATAATCTTACTTAATTATTAATCATTTTTAAAAATTAAACCTACATTGGCCAGACTCTTATTCTTTTAATTTTTATATTCACTACATTATACGGCAGCTGAATTCCTAGATGGGAGCTAGCTCCTGCCCACAGAGTGGACATTTAGTTATTGAACGTTATCCCCTTGCTAAACTGTTACATTGCCAAAGGCAAAAGGAAGTACCTCCCTTTTAGAACACAACCATTATTTCGTGATGTTATTATCCGAACCAAAATAAATCTCTAAAAACTGAAAATATACTTGCCACAAAGCAACTGAAGGGACTTTTTTGAAATAAGTTGTAAAATAGGCANTAGGGAGGGGTTTGTATTCCCCATCAAGAAGGNGATACACTTTAAATCACATTTCATTCTTAGACAAAAGTCGGAATGCCATTCTAAGCAACAGTAAAACCTTTTCTGTTACTTTGATGGAAAGCTCTATGCAGCTCATAAATCAAGATACTAACCTAGTGTGTTAAGCAAACCACATACCCTTTTCATCCATCCCATGTGCAGTTCAAGAAGAACAAAATGCCATCAATCTTTCACAGCCACAGTACAGTAAGGTAACATGCTGGTGCCTCATNCTCCTGCTCAGATTTTCCATCTCCGTAGCCAGTGCTGCAAAGGCTATAAAGAGCTGCATGCAGAGTCTCTTGCTCCTATTGTCAGTGCTTGATAAATTTCATTCAAACCTTGCTTCCATTCTCCCTCCTGATTTGAGAGCTAAATTCATTATTTCAAATTCCAAGTTGTCAGGTGAAGGACCAAAAAGGTCTATGACCAAGTCAGAGCCAGCAGAGCCCTGCATCTTACATGCAAAAGATAGCAGATGCCTAATACAGGGACTCTTGAGTCCTGGGACTGTTACTGCTTTGTGCCTGTTGTCCTGATCTTGGCATTAGGTAGGTCCTTGTGCTACAACAATTTGGTCACAGGTACTTTAACTAGGAATCAGGTGGCAGAGGGTCCACAGCAACATCTGAATAGGAGAGGACATTTACTGACTACAAATATTAATGGATAATTATTCCCAGGAAGTGTGAATAATGGGTTTGATTTGAATTTCTATTACTTTCTGTAATTTTACATGTCTGTTAAAATAAGAATTAAATCTGACAAAAAAAGGAAACAAGTGTTTATGCTACTCATTTATAGGCAGATAAATTCCAGGAAATTTCTGGTGGATTAATAGTCATTTTTAGTTACTTTTTTAAGCTCTCAAGCATCCTACAAAAGAAGTTAAAACACAAATAATATTGTAATTTAAATAAGTTTAACTTTTAGTTTTAAAATAGGAGTTTTCACAGAATTAGTGAAGAGTCACATACTAGAAATTGATTGAACTTCAAATTTATGTAATTATACAGTTATCTACATTTATAGCAGCAAGTGTTACAGTTATTATATAAACATGGAATGTCTCTCCAGAGCCATGTGTTAAGGGCATGGCTATCAGCCCATGGCATTATGGAAGGAGGTGGGACGTAGAGGAAAGAAATTGGGTCATTGGGCCACTTTCTTTGGAATAATTGGGATCCTAGTCTTCCTCTCTCTATTCTTTTTAGCCACATTAAGCAAGTGGCATTCTGTTTGTTTGTTTTTCTTTGGCCATCAGTGTTTGCTGTGATGTGCTGTCAAGCACAAGGTGATGAAACCAAGTGCCTATGCCCCAAAACTCTGACACTTGAGCCAAAGACATCTTTCTGTATTTTAAGTTGATTTTCTTTTTTTTTGATTAAAAGATTTTCTGTTTATTTTACATACCAACCAAAGAATCCACTCTCCTCCCTTTTCCGACCCCCATTCTCACCCCCTCCAAAGCAAGGTCTCCCATGGAAAGACACCAGAGCCTGGTACTTTCAGTTGAGGCAGGTTCAAGACACTCCTCCCTGCACCAAGGCTGCACCAGGTGTCCCACCATAGGCACTGGGCTCCAATAAACCAGCTCATGCACCAGGGATGGATCCTGATCCCATTGCCTGGGGGCCCCCTAAGCAGTTCAAGCTAAACCACTCTCCTGAGTCTCCAGAGGGCCCAGTCCAGCACCATGGGGGCTCCACTGCTATTGGTCCACAGTTCATGTGATTCCATTAGTTTGGCTGGCCATCTCAGTACATTTTCCAATAATGATCTCCATGTCCCTTGCTCATAGAATCTTTCCTCTCTCACAACAACTAGACTCTTGGGGCTTGGGCTGGTGCCCAGTTGTGGATCTCTGCATCTGTTTCCATCTGTCTCTGGATGAGGGCTCATGGGGGCTCCTCAGCAACTGATCGAAAGTACATGCAACTCCAATAGTTTGGCTGGCCATCTTTGTACACCTTCCCGTCATGATCTCATTGTCCCTTGCTCATAGAAGCCCCTCTCTCTTCTATCAACTGGACTTCTGGAGCTCGGCCTGGTGCCTGGCTGTGGATATCCACATCTGCCTCCATCAGTCTCTGGATGAGAGCTCTATGATGACAGATAGGGTATTCATCCAACGTGAATACTCACTGAAGTATGCCAGTTCAAGTTCCCTCTCAATTACTTCCAGTAGTCTAAAGTGGGGTAATCCTTGTGGATTCCTGGGAACCTCCCTTGCATTCTGTTTCTCCCTATTCCCATGATGTCTTCATATATCATGGTATCTTTTTCCTTGCTCTCTTACTGCGTCCCTGTTCCAACTCNAACCTCCCATTCCCTTATGCTCACATCCTCCATCTTTTGTTCTCCATTCTTCCCCTCACCCCAGTCTGGCAATGTTCATCCAATTCTACCTCACTGGACAGTCTATGCATCCTTTCTAAGGTCCTCCATGGAGCTATGGATTGCTATATGGTTATCCTTTGCTTTACATCTAGTATCCACTTATGAGTGAGTACATACCATGTTTGTCCTTAAGGGTCTGGGTTACCTCACTCAGGATGATATTTTATAGTTCCATCAATTTGCTTGCAAATTTCATGATGTCATTGTTTTTCTCTGCTGAGTAGTACTCCATTGTGTATATGTACCACGTTTTCTTAATCCATTCTTCAGTTGATGGGCATCTAGGATGTTTCCAGTTCTGGCTATTACGAATAATGCTGCTATGAACATAGTTCAGTATGTGTCCTTGTGATATGATTGAGCATCCCTTGGGTATATGCCCAAGAGTAGTATAGCTGCGTCTTGAGGAAAATTGATTCCCAGTTTTCTGAGAAACCACCATATTGCTTTCCAAAGTGACTGTACAAGATTACACTCCCACCAACAGTGGAGGAGTGTTCCCACTGCTCCCTATCCTCTCCAACATAAGCTGTCCTCAGTGTTTTTGATCATAGCCATTCTGACAGGTGTAATGTGGTATCTCAGAGTCATTTTCATTTGCATTTCCTGATGACTAGGGATGTTGAGCAATTCCTCAAATGTCTCTCAGTCATCTGAGATTCTTCTGTTGAGAAGAATTTAGTTCTGTAGCCCATTTTCTAATTGGATTGTTAGATATTTTGATGTTTAGTTTCTTGAGTTCTTTATATATTTTAGAGATAAGCCCTCTGTCAGATGTGGGGTTGGTAAAGATCTTTTCCCATTCTGTAGGNTGTCATTTTGTGTTATTGACTATGTCCTTTGCCTTACAAAAGCTTCCCAGTTTCAAGAGGTCCTATTTATTAATTGTTGCTCTCAGTGTCTTGCTACTGGTGATGTATTTAAGAAGTGGTCTCCTGTGCTGATGCATTCAAGAGTACTTCCTACTTTCTCTTCTATCAAGTTCAGTGTAGCTGGATATATGTTGGAGTCTTTGATCCACTTGGACTTGAGTTTCATGCATGGTGACAGATATGGATCTATTTGCAATCTTCTACATGTTGACACCCAGTTATGCCAGCACCATTTGTTGAAGAAGCTTTCTTTTTTCCATTGTACAGTTTGGCTTCTTTGTCAAAAATCAGGTGTTCATATGTGNGTGAATTAATATCAGGGTCTTCAATTGGATTCCATTGGTTCACATGTTGGTTTTTATGCCAGTACCAAGCTGTTTTTATTACTATAGCTCAACAGTAGAGCTTAAAGTCAGGGATCCTGATGCCTCCAGAGGTTGCTTTATCGTACAGGGTTCTTTTCGCTGTCCTGGGTTTTTTATTGTTCCATATGAAGTTGAATATTGTTCTTTCCAAGTCTGTGAAGAATTGCATTGAGATTTTGATGGAGATTGCACTGAATCTGTAGATTGCTTTTGGTAAGATTGCCATTTTTGCTATGTTAATCCTCCCTATCCATGAGCATGGGAGATCTTTCCATTTTCTAAAATATTCTTCAATTTCTTTCTTCTAGGACTTATAGTTCTTATCATACAGGTCCTTCACCTGCTTAGTTAGAGTTACCCCAAGATACATTATATTATTTGTGGTTATTATAAAGGGTGATGTTTCTCTGATTTCTTTCTCAGCCCTATTATCATTTGTATATAGGAGGGCTACTGATTTTTTTGAGTTAATCTTGTATCCTGCCACCTTACTGAAGGAGTTGATCAGCTGTAGGTGTTCCCTGGTAGAGATTTTGGGGTCACTTATATACATATACTTTCATATCGTCTGCAAATAGTGAAAGTTTGACTTCTTCTTTTCCAATTTCTATCTCTTTGATCTCCTTTTGTTGTCTTATTGCTCTAGCTAGAAATTCAAGTACTATATTGAATAGATATCAGGAGAGTGGACAGCCTTGTCTTGCTCCTGATTTTAGTGGAATCGCTTTGAATTTCTCTCCATTTAATTTGGTGGTGGCTGTTGGTTTAATGTAAATTGCCTTTATTATGTTTAGGTATGTTCCTTGTGTTCCTGATCTCTCCAAGACTTTTATCATGAAGGAGTGTTTGATTTTGTCAAAGGCTTTTTCAGCATCTAATGAGAAGATCATGTGGTCTTTTCCTTTCAGTTTGTTTATAAGGTGTATTACATTGACAGATTTTCTTATGTTGAACCATCCTTGCATCCCTGGGATGAAGCCTACTTGGTCATGGTGGATAATTTTCTTGATGTGTTCTTGGATTCGGTTTGCCAAAATTTTATTGAGTATTTTTGCATCAATGTTCATGAGGGAGATTGGTCTGTAATTCTCTTTCTCTGTTGCATCTTTGTGTGGTTTGGGAATCATGGTAACTATAGCCTCATAAAAAGAGTTGGGTAATGTTCCCTCTCTCTCTATTATGTGGAACATTTTGAAGAGTTTTGGAATTTGCTCTTCTTTGACAATCTGGTAGAATTCTGTGCTGAAACCATCTAGTCCTGGCCTTTTTTTGGTTGGGAAACTTTTAATGACTATTTCTATTTCCTTAGGGGTTATTGGTCTATTTAAATAGTTTATCTGGTCTTGATTTAACTTTGGTATGTGGTATCTATCCAGAAAAATGTCATTTTTTCAGATTTTCCAATTATGTGGAGTACAGGTTTTTGAAGTATGACCTAATGATTCTCTGGATTTCGTCATTATCTGTTGTTATGTCTCCCTTTTCATTTCTGATTTTTAAATTTGGATGTTCTCTCTCTGCCTTTTGGTTAATTTGGAAAGGGGCTTGTCTATCTTGTTGATTTTTTCAAAGCACCAACTCTTTGTTTCATTGATTCTTTGTATTGTTTTCTTTGTTTCTATTTTATTAATTTCAGCCCTCAATTTGATTATTCCCTGTTGTCTCTTCCTCCTGGGTGAGTTTGCTTCTTTTTGTTCTAGAGCTTTCATTTGTGCTGTTAAGTCACTAATGTGAGATTTCTCATCTTCTTTATGTAGACATTTAGTGCTATGAATTTTCCTCTTAGCACTGTTTTCATTGTGTTCCATATTTTGAGTATGTTGTACCTTCATTTTCATTGAATTCTAGGAAATCTTTGATTTCTTTCTTTATTTCTTCCTTGATCCATTGGTGATTCATTTAGGCATAATTCAGTTTCCATGAGATTGTAGGCTTTCTGTAATTTTTGTTGTTGTTAAAATCTAACTTTAAGCCATGGTGGTCTGTTAAAATACAGGAGGTTATTCCAACTTTTTGTATCTATTGTGATTTGCTTTGTGACTGAGTATGTGGTCAATTTTAGAGAAAGTCCCATGGGTTCTGAGAAGAAGGTATATTCTTTTGTGTTAGGGTGGAATGTTCTGTAAATATCTATTAAGGCCATTTCAATCATGACTTCTGTTAGGTCCCTTATTTCTCTGTTAAGTTTCAGTCTGACAGATCTATCTAGTGGTGAGAGTGGGATGTTGAAATCTCCCACTAATAATGTGTGGAATTNGATGTGAGATTTAAGTTTTAGTAATGTTTCTATTACAAATGTGGGTGCTCTTGTATTTGGGGCATAAATGTTCAGAATTGAGACTTTATCTTGGTGGATTTTCCCTTTGATAAATATGCAATGTCCTTCCCGATCTCTTTCGATTGATTTTAGTTTGAAATCTATTTTAATTGATATCAGGATAGCTACACCAGCTTGTTTCTTAGGTCCATTTGATTGGTATGTCTTTTCCCAGACTTTTACTCTGAGGTAGTGTCTCTTTTTGACGTTGAGGTGTGTTTCTTGTATGCAGCAGAAAAAGATGAGTCCTATTTTCATATCCATTCTGTTAGCCTGTATCTTTTTATAGGGGAATTGATAGCATTGATATTAATGAACAGTGATTGTTAATTCCTGTTATTCTTTGGTGGTAGTATTGTATGTTTCTCTTCTTTGGTATTTGTTGGTATGAGATTATCTATTGCCTGTGTGTTTCAGGAGTGTATCAAACTTCCTTAGGTTGGATTTTTCCTTCTGTTGGATTCTGTAGAGCTGGATTTGTGGACAGGTATTGTTTAAAGCTGGTTTTATCATGTAATATTTTGTTTACTCCATCTATGGTGATTGAGAGTTTTGCTGGATATAAAAGTCTGGGTTGGCATCCATGGTCTCTTAGTGTCTACATATCTGTCCACGACCTTCTAGCTTTCATAGTCTTCATTGAGAAGTCAGGTGTTATTCTGATGGGTCTGCCTTTATATGTTACTTGGCCTTTTTCCTTTGCAGCTCTTCATATTTTTTCTTTATTTTGTATGTTTAGCAGTTTGATTATTATGTGGCAAAGGGATTTTTTTTTTTTGGATCCAGTCTATTTGGTGTTCTGTAAGCTTCTTGTATCTTCATAGGTATTTCATTCTTTAGGTTGGGAAAGTTTTCTTCTATGATTTTGTTGAATATATTTTCTGTGCCTTTGAGTTGGTATTCTTCTCCTTCTTCTATCCCTATTATTCTTAGGTTTGGTCTTTTCATGGTGCCCCAAATTGCCTAGACATTTTGTGTTATGATTTTTGGTTTTAGTGTTTTCTTTGACTGATGAATCTATTTTCTCTATTGTGTCTTCAATGTCAGAGACTCTCTGTTCTATCTCTTGCACTCTGTTGTTTATGCTTGCATCTGTAGTTCCTGTTCGTTTGCTTAGATTTTCCATTTCCAGCACTCCCTCTGATTGAGTCTTCTTTACTGTCTCGATTTCTGTTTTCAAATCTTGATCTGTTTACTTCATCTGTTTAATTGCTTTTTCTTGGCTTTCTTTGATTTCTTCTAATTTTTTTGTTTGTATTTTCTTCCATTCCTTTAATAGAATTTTTCATTTCCTCTTTAATGGAATTTTTCATTTCCTCTTTAAGGGAATTTTTTATCTCCTCTTTAATGAAACTTTTTATTTCCTCTTCAAGGGACTGTATTATCTTCTTAACTTCATTTTTTAGGACAATTTCTTCTGTTTCTTCTGCATTGGGATGTTCAGGTCTTGATGATGTAGAATCACTAGGTTCTGATAGGGTCATATTTGTCTTTATATTGTTGACTGTATTTTTGTACTGGCATGTACCCATTTCTTCCTCCGTTTGGTGTAGGCAGAGTCTGTGTCTGCAGGGGGCCTCTCTTGGTCNGATTGATACTCTTGGTCTAATGGGAGCTCTTGATCTAATTAGGGCTCTTGGTGCAATCAGTGCTGATGGAATCTTTTGGTCCCAATCGATGCTGATGGGCTCTGTCTCAGGGAGCAATTGCAGTCTCTGAGGGAGGGTGGAGTTTGGGGGAGGTGGTATTTGAGGGTTACAGGATTTGGTGGGGGATGGTGGTGGTCCAAGCTGTCTGCAGGAGACCTGTCTGCTGGCCTGAAACTGGGACTGCAATGGGTGGTAATGTGGGGACACAGGGCTGTGGCCCTGGGCCTGAAGCCTAGGGGGTGGGGTGTTCGGTTGTGGGGATAGAGACTCACCTCTTGGTCCCAATTGGCACTGGCCAGCTCTGTCTCAAGGAGCAGTTGTAGTCTCCAAGGGAGGGTGGAGTTTGGGGAAGGTGGGATTTGAGGGTTACAAATTTGGTGGGGGATGGTGGTTGTCCCAGCTGTCTACAGGAGACCTACCTGCCTACTGGCCTGAAACTGGGACTGCAATGCTAAGTTGTTTTGTTTTTACAGGGATGGAAAGTGGACACAATTACTAACAACATTTACATATCATTATTTAAGCAAAACACTGAAAGTCAATGCTTCTCCTATAAACGTGAAAAAAAGTATATTATGACCCGCAAGGAAGAGACAATCATTTATGTTTTCATGGGTGAATAAGTGAAGTCAATAACATCACTGTTTAATCATATCAAGTCTTAATATGCCAATTAGATATTGATATGATATTAGATATTGATATTAATATGCCAATTAGATATTGATAACATATGTTTAACATATTTAGTCCTTCTTTTTAGTGGCATACATTCTTTGCACTACAGTGGTTAATTTTGACTATTAATATCCACTTCCCAAATGTGAGAAACAAGATGTTAGCTCGGGGACATTAGCAATGACAGTGTGCTAGCAGAAATACAGGGGGAGGAAGATAGATTATGAGAGCAAGAAGGTCAGGGAGTTTGTTGTGAGATTGTGTCTCCTAGTAATATCAGAAAGTACACCCTTTTGTTTGAATCTTAGATGGTCTTTTAATAAAACACCCAGAGCCAGATATCAGTGTGAAAGCTGAAAGATTAGAGAAGCAGAGCAGCTAGCCAGTAGTTCTTACCTCTATGAAATTCCCAGCCTAAACGGGGTGAGTTCCTGTCTCCTCACACCTTATATACCTTTCTCTGCCCTGCCATATTACTTCCTGGGATTAAAGGCATGTGTTCTTCCCAAGCAAAGGCTGGGATTAAAGGTGTGTGCCACCACTACCTGACCTCTATGTCTAAACTAGTGGCTGGCTCTGTCCTCTGAACCTTAGGCAAGTTTATTAGGGTACATAATATATCACCATGACACCCATAAAGTTTCACTAACATGACTGCTACACATGAGCTGAAGCAGCACAATAGCAATAGACATATCAAAGTGGATGGGGAAAGACCAGGAGGGCTCAACCATACAAAAAAATACTACAGGCAACTGAGGAATGTGGGGAGTTGGAGGAATAGTGTTCTCTAGGGAAGAGCACAGCAATTACATCAATTGATTATCCAATACCAAATGGACAACCCTGAAAACATAATACAAGTATCATTATATAGATTGAACAGATTATATTCAGGAACATATATGTATATACATAGATATGTAAAAACAATTAAAGAAAGAGGCATGAATTTGAAAATTATCAAGGAAAGGTATATATGAGGATGTAGGAAGAAGAAAGGGAGAAATGATATAATTATACTGTANTCTCAAAAATAGAAGAAAAATGGAGAAAAAAGAATTACCTAGTCCAGACAACACTAGGACCTCTCATACCTTACTTAGGTCAGCATTCTGCTGTGTTCACGGATATTCCCTTTTCACTCCACTGCCTCTGATATCTATCCTTGAAAATACATAGAGCGTGTTTCATATGACATGTGGCCACACTAAAGTGGTCTTCAATGCTACTTAAAAGGATGGCCTAAGTGCTTTCCTTCCTCATACATAGAGGATTTGTAGTCCTCAAACATATTCTCCACTTTAAGAAAGTATTTGCTTTTTTTCTGAATTATGCCTTTTATCTGTGTGTCAGCATCTATCATACNTTATTTACCTCTATGGTATAATTAATCTTTAATCCTCTTCCCCAACACATCTCTATTTTTTCACTGTTGCATCCTCAGCTTTACATCTTCCATTCTACGATGACTCAATTTCAGCCTTTTTACTCTCTGTCCCCTGGTGTCATTCTTCTAGCAATACTGACATAGTAATTGCTGCTCAGTACTTTGTACCTGGAGTTGCAGGACAGTGGAGGAACCATTCTCTGTTTCCTTAATTCAGTCACAGCCTTATGGATCACAATTCTCAGGTCTCAGTGATAGCAGTTGTCATGTTCCCACTGCTTCCTAGACTCTCTTTCGGTTGCATTCCTGCCTTTCACTCAGGAAGTATCTTCTGTTACACAATTTATAAATGGAAGGATTTAGAGTAGTGAAAAACAGGTAAAAATCTGCTGCATCTTATTTTCTAGCACAGAGACAAAGTTAAAACACTTAGAAATTCACAATTGGCTGTTGGCTGTTGTCTTAGCTAGGTTTACACTGCTGTGATTATACATATGACCAAAAGTAACTGGCAGAGGAAAGCGATTATTTCAGATTATAGTTCCACATTACAGTCCATCAGTAAGGAAAGGTAATCACAATCTCAAGGCAAGAATCCAGAGACAAGGTCTGAAGCAGAAGCCATGAAGGAACATCACTTACTTGCTAGCTCTTCATGGCTTGCTCAGTTTGTTTTCCTATACATGCCAAGTTCACCTGACCAGGAGTGACACCACACACAATGGGCTGACTAGACCCTCCGACATCAATCATTAATAAGAAAATTCCTCACAGACTTNTATACAGGCAATCAGATGGAGGCATTTTCTTTAGTGGGGTTTCTTTTCTCAGATAACTCTAGGTTATGCAGAATTGACAAAAGTGACTAGGACAAGTGTCGATAAGAAATGTAGAGAGATACAAAAATGAGGAGAGAGAAATGGCTAAGAAGCGTTTTGTTTTAAATGAAGGTAACGAGCTGGGAATGAGCTAAGGATGTGATATTTGAAGAAACAGAATTTAAATGAAGAAATAGATCATGTGATAGCATGCAGAAATATGTTCAATGACATAAGATCTATATACCCAGAAAGGGCTGGAGAGATGGCTCAGCAGTTAAAGGCTAGGCTCACAACCAAAAACTATATATATACAGGAAGAAGAAGGCAGATGTTCAGAAGCCAGTGAACAGCACAGGAATTTTAGAAGACACAGTATTCTAGAAATTAATAGTTTATTTTTCAAATTAAGGTTATTATGTAGTTAATCAATTTTCACTTTCTTTTTCTCCATCCAAACCTTACTATGTACCCACCAAATTGCTCTCTCTCCATTTCATGACCTCTTTACCTGTAATTGTTGATATATATTCCTGAATATGTAAATAACAGTAACAATCTGTTCAGTCTGTGTAATGTTACCTTAACAAGAATTGAACAAGAAAGACACTAATAGTCTTGACAACATGGAAAGAGTAAATCTGATGAGGCACAACTCTATAAACAACTATAGGCAACTGAGAAAATCTGCCAGCAGGGGAAAAGAGTTTTCCTCAGGGAAGAATCCCTCAATTGATTATCAGGCACCAACTGGTCAGCCTGAAATCAAATAAATACAAGAAAACAAGCCTCATGAAAATGAAATAAAGTATGAAGTATTTACAACAACCCTAAAAGGTAAAAATATTCATTATTCACAGGTGAGAAACAGAAGCCTGTTAGTAGGCATTAAAAGTCACATAATTTAAATGTATCAGCTTGGACTCAACCTGGGCATTCTGTCTCTAGCCATTAATCCAGNGCTAGTGCTGAGAACTGCTTCATCTGTATTCAGACTTCACTTTCAGTATCCACTAACTGTTCCTGACAGATCTGTGTTTCCTCCGAGCCTCCAGGACTAAGCTTATTGCCCCCATATACTATACTGAAACTCTATACTCATTGCCACTCATACAATTTCTGCATTCCCTCCTGGGTATGTCTGAGAGTCTCTGACTCTTTCATTAAACTGGCATTGGCAACCTCACCTGAAACTGATATTTCTCACCCAATCGAAGATTTTTAAAATCACTTCATAGTATTTATTTTTGCAAACTATGTCCTTATTTTTCTTATGTTTATTTATTTCAATTATAAGAAAATCTTCAGCTGTATATGCTTGAAGTATATATTCCTTCTATATAGACATATACACACCTGCATACATATATGTATATAAATGAAGTTGTTAGCATCTTGGTGAAATAAACATGTATTCAGTTTACCATTACTAATACTAAATTATAAAATGCCTGGAGACTTATTTGTGCAGCACACTGCATATATGGGGTATAGCATAGGCAATGAGTAGGGAATGACAGATGGCAAGCCATTCTGAGATAGTGTGGAGTCACAAAGGAGTGTTGACAAGAGACCATAAATTACTCATGAAGACTCATATGTGATGGAAGATTTTTTTTACATCTTTATCAGACTAAACTTGATTGTAGAGTGAACTTTTTCTCAAAAGTAAAGAGGCTTCCTTCAGAAAACCGACTGGAGTATGGTTTTGCAANTGGCTGTCACCCTGATATGAAGGCTCTGATGTGCAAAGGCCAAGCACAAACAGAAGAGATGGGATTCTAGAGTCAACTCTCTGCCTCTATTGTATTTAAGTACAGGTTGTGAGGGAAACTGAGGTACAACAGAACATGCTAGGATGCTATATTACCACCTGAAATAAGAAAAATGAAATAAATTAAACATTTCAGCAGGACTAGATTTTCTGTCTCATGATGAACCAAGCATTGATATGGGGTTTGATTTCCTTTCTCTATTTATTTCTGCTACTACTGACTATAAACATCACCTGAGCTACTCATCTAGAATACCGTTGTGTACAGTGAAAGGGAGGCTTTTGTTTCTTTTAGTTGCAACAAACAAACAAACAAAACAAAAAAGGAAGACTTATTCTAACACAGTGTAATGAATAATATCAATTATCTTTTGCTGTGGAATTCATGGCTCACAGGTCGCTGATCATGGCTCACAGGTCACTGAATTAGCATGGGCATAGCAAGCCTGGAGGCCTTGGCCACTCTGAGTGCAGGCAGAGAAACTGGAGCTGGAAAGAGCTGATGAACTNTGGTTTTTCTGAGTTTCTGTAAGTTCTGTATCATTTTGATTCTCTGGATAAATCACTGGAATTTTTATTTGATTTGTTTTCTTTTCTCTAGCAAATCTGGTCTTCTTTATTTCACATNAAAGTGTGTATTATGGAGATGTGACTTATTTGGTANAGTGCTAGACTAGCATGCATGGAACTCTGTGTTCAATCCTTAGCATCACATACATCTCACAGAGAAGTGTTTGCTTCAATCTCTGCACTTGGGAGGTGGAAGCAGAAAGATAAGAGTTTGAGGGTGTCCTTTGCTACATAGCAGGTGCAAGGCCAGTCTCAGATACATATGAGAACACTGCCTCAAAAGAAAAAAAAATACAAAGAACAAAAACAAAACAGTGCAAGCATCCAACTAAGGAACAGAAGTAAGGCCTTTGCACATGGCTAAAGTACATCACTGTTCCTTATTCATTTTGCAGCAAATGACAAGACTATTCTAAGCACAATAAACAAGGCAAGCCTTAACATTACACAAAAGTCACTNAGCAAAAGCATAGGGATAAAAATAATCTTGACTCCTCAGATCTAATAGTACTGCAAAAGTTGATCGAGTCTATTATGGGCTACATTGAAAGTTCCAGACTTATCGGGGCCTGCAGTGTGGCGTCCTGTCTCAAAAAGGAAAAGAAAAACAAAATAGAAAAGAAAAAATGTGAAAAATAGCATGAATAAGCTTGGCTGTTAGTAGTGTATATCAAAACAGCCTCACATTCTTACATATGTACAGAGAAACTATTAGCAGCATCCCTACCATTCAGGTGTTCTGAAGTTTCCTGTAAAGGAGCAATGACTTTGGTTACAACATCAGGAAACTTGTTATACCAAGTGCTTCTGTGACAGACTTACCAACTGGACCCTTGGGCTTTGTCTCTTCTGGAAGTTACACCCTGTAATCAAGTGGAGTCATTACTACTCTAATGTAGCAGTTAATTGAATTGCTGTACTAGTTGACTTTGACCAAGGTCAGTTGAAATCAAGTTCTGTTTTGACAGGACTCTCTTAGCATCAAGAAGCACCAAGCTATTAATAGCTATATTTTGTTTGATTACATTGAGTTTTCTTTCTTTATATTTTAATAAAAAGGAGCACATATCAAACGTTGCAGTTATGAATTAGAATACCTTTCCTAGTAAATGA
>LZPO01097768.1:16658-26895 GCA_001675575.1 Neotoma lepida
TGTGTGTGTGTGTGTGTGTGTGTGTGTGTGTGTTGAGGGGTGTTAGACACTCTAGAACTAGAGTTACAAACAAGTGTGAGCTACCATGTGGGTGCTTGGAATTGAACCTGGGTCCTCTGGAAGAGCATCCAGTGCTCTTCACCCCTGAGCCATCTCCCCAGCCCCTCTGAGACAGATTTTCATCTCCTTCCTCTATTTTTCTAATATCCCTATCCCTACCTCTTTTCCCTCCCAAGCTCATGTACTATTTTTTTACTGTTTTGTTTTTTCTCTTCTCTTCTGTTTTCTTTTTCTCTTCCCTTCTTTTCTAAATCTACTATATCCCCATACTGCTGCCTGTGTGAGAATGGGTGTAGAAACATCTGCAGGATCCTGGATAATGTTTCAGCATCCCTGTCCAGTGGAAAACTTCCTCTCCATCCCCATCAATTGTCAATGTCTTCTCAGCTGGGAGGGAGATGTCATGAACCTAGCCAACCAGTGTTCATCTAGATACGTCTTTTTCAAACAGTCCCAGCTGCTATGAGTTCCTGTGTGTAGTGGCACTGTCATGTCTGGGAAATGCTATTTCACTGCAGCTATCCACTAGCTCGGATGTTTACAATAGTAGTGTTTCTCTTCTGTAATGATGCCTGAGCATTGTGGGGAGAAAGTGTGACATAGATGTCTCCTGAGGAGACGGATGTAAGACGAATTGCTAAAGAGTCTTATTGATTTTAAAAAAAAACAAACAGAGCCAGATACTGGGGTGAAAACCGAGAGATCAGAGGAATAGGACAAGCCACAGCCAATCTCACCTTACTGACTTCTCAATCTTCAAAGAGGGCCACTTCCTGTTTACNCACACCTATGTCTTTCTGTTCTGCCATCTCACTTCTTCTCTCTGCCCAGCTACATCACTTNCTGTCTGTCTGTACAGACCTCCAGACCTCTATGGTTAGTGCTGGGATTANAGGGGTGCTTCACCATGCCTGGCTCTGTTTCCAGTGTGGCCTTGAACTCACAGAGATCCAGATGTATCTCTGCCCCTCGAATGCTAGGACTAAAGGCATGTGCTACCATTGCCTGACTTCTATGTTTACTACAGTGGCTGGCTTTGTCCTCTGATTCTCAGGTAAGCTTTATTGGGGCACACAGATAAAATATCACCACATGTGGGCATTTCACAGTCTCTTATTCTCTAAACTTTGACCAACTGTAGTCTGTACTAATCACTACAACCCACATAGCATTTTGAAAAGTCTTTCGTATTAGTTCTCCTTGTTCATACTCACTCTTGTGTCATGCCTTCCCGTATGTCACGTTNATTCACCCTCCTCATCCTATTAATCCTCCTTTCTCCTTNCATCTGCATTCCAGCTCCTTTCTCTGAAAATACCACCTCCTGGCCCTTACTAGTGTCCTGACTTCTATGGGTACTCTGAATAATATCCAATTTATACACTGATTTGTGTCAAAGTTGGACAAGACAAGACAACAGAAAAATAAATAAGCTCCAAGANCTGTCAGAATAATCAGAAGCTCACTTCTTTATACATTGAGGAGTCCTATTCAAGTACTAAACTGAAATAAATAGTATNTGGAGGGAACTTGGTGCAGACCTGTAAAGGCTGCACGATTGCTGCTACAGTCTCAGTGAGTTCTTATGAGTCTTGCTCAATNATTTTTATACGGCCTTGTCCTTCTGGTGTCCTCCATCCTGTATGTCTCCCCTCCTCCTTCTTCCTCCTCTTCCATAGGGTTCCCTGAATTCTGTTGGGAAGGATTTGATGAAAGGATTTCTTTTAGAGCTGTGTGTTCCAAGGCCTGCTACTCTCTCTCTCTCTCTCTCTCTCTCTCTCTCTCTCTCTCTCTCTCTCTCTCTCTCATGTCTGGCTGTGTGTCTCTATTTTTTCCAATCTGCTGCAGGAGGAAGCTTCTCTGATAATGATAATGGCTAAATCAGACACTGGAATTGGACTATAGCAGAATACTATCAGGAGTCATTTAGTGATTTTATTGCTACTTTCCTCTACAGTTTCCATACTGTCCCTCCAATGCCTTTCAATTCTAGCTGTCTCTCACTTAATTCCCTCCATCAATCCAATCGCCTCTCTTCTTCCACACCTGATCCTACTGTTTGTTCTCCTACCTCTATATTTCCCCCTCCCAGGGAGACTAATGTGTCTCCCCTAGTCCCTTCCTTAATGCCTATCCTTTCTGAGTNACAGATTGTGGCTTGGTTATCATTTGTTTAGTGGCTAATATCCAGATATAAGTGAGTTCATATCATATTTGCCTTTCTTAGTCTGGTTTACATCATTCAGGATTATTTTTTTCTAGTCCCTTCCTTTTATCAGAAAATATCACAATGTCATTTTTTTAAGCTGAGTAATACTCCATTGTTTAAATATTCCACACTTCCTTTATCTNTTCTGTTAAGGGACACCTAGGTTGTTTCCAGTTTCTAGATCTGAAGAATAGAGCAGCAATGAACATGGTCAAACAAGTGTCNTTGAGGTAGGATGAAGCATCCTTTGGTTATATGCTCAATATTGGTATAGCTGGATCTTGAGATAGATCAATTCCTATCTTTCTAAGGAACTGCCATGGCTGTTTTCCATAGTGGCTGTACAAAGTTTGCACTCCATCCAGCAATGGAGAAATGTTCCCTTGCCCCATATCTTTGCTAGCATGAGCTGTCACTGGTAATGTTCTTAGCTATTCTGACAGGTGTAAGATGGAATCTCAAAGTAGTTTTAATTTGAGTTTTCCTGGTGGCTAAGGATGTTGAACAATTCTTTAAGTGTTTCTTGCCCATTTGAGTTTCCACTTTTGAGAATTCTCTGTTTATACCTGTACCTCATTTTCAAATTTGGTTATTCAATTTTTTGATATCAAGTTTCTTGATTTCTTTATATGTTTTTATATAAGTCCTCTATCAGATATGGAGTTGGTAAAAACCTTTTCCCATTCTGTAGCCTGCAGCTTTGTCCAAATGACAGTGTCCTCTCCCATGCAGAAACATTTTAGATTCATGAGGTCCCATTTATTAATTGATGCTCTTCCTGCCTGTGATCAGAAAGTCTTCTCCTNTGTCAATGAGTTCAAGGCTATCCCCACTTTCTCTTCTATTAGTTTCATTGTANATGGTTTTATGTTGAGGTCTTTGATCCATTTGGAATTGAGTTTTGTGCATGGTGATATATATGAAACTGGATTGTTCTCTATGCATTCAACCAGTTTGGCCAGCACTATTTGTTGAATATGTTCTCTTTTTTTCAGTGTGTATTTCTGGCATATATATATATATATATATATATATATATATGTGTGTGTGTGTGTGTGTGTGTGTGTGTGTGTTTGGGTCTTCAATAACATTCCATTGTTCTGTTTTTAGTCCAATAGTATATCTTTTTATTTTCTTACTACAGCTTTGTAGTACAGTTCAAGATCAGGAATGGTGAGACCTCCCACCTTCCTTTTATTGTTCAGGATTGTTTTAGTCATCCTGGGATTTTTGTGTTTCCATATGAAGTTTAGCATTGTCCTTTCAAGGTCTGTGAAGAATTGTGTTGAAATTTTGATGAGGATTCCATTGAACTGGTAATTGGTAGGATGACCAAATATTTTTTCCATGATCATNGAAAATCTTTCCAGCTTCTACTGTCTTCTTTAATTTCTTTCTTTAAATACTTGAAGGTTTTATCATACAGGCCTTTCACTTGCTTGGTTATAGTTACCCCAAGATGTTCTATATTATTTGAGGCTATTTGAAAAGGTGTTTCTCTGATTTCTTTCTCAGGCTGTTTGTCNTTGATAAATAGGAGAGCTACTGATTTTTGTGACTTAATTTTTAAGTTACTTTGCTTAAAGTGTTCATTAGTTGTAGGAGTTCCCTACTGGAATTCTTAGGGCACTTATGTATCTTTTCATATTATCTTAAAATAAAGATATTTTGATTTGTTCCTTTCCCATTGTATCCCTTGATGTCCTTCAGCTGCTGTATTGCTCAAGCTAACACTTCAAGTACTATATTGAATAGATATGGAGAGAGTTGAGAACCTTGTCTTGTTCCTTATTTAAGTGGAATTGCTCAGAGTTGCTCTCTAAGCTGATGTTGGCTATAGGCTTGCTGTATACTGCCTTTATTGTGTTTATGTATTCCCTTTTATTCCTTATGTCCCCAGGATTTTTATCATTAAGGAGTATTAGATTTTGTCAAAAGCCTTTTCTGCATCTAANGAGTTAAAAATGTGGTTTTTATCTTTCAGTTCGTTTATATGGTGGATAACATTTATCAATTTATGTTTATTGAACCATCCCCCCATCACTGGGATGTAGACTACTTGATCATGGTGAATGTTTTTTTTATTTGTTCTTGTATGTACTTTGAAAGTATATTATTGGAAATTTTTACATCTATGTTCATATCAGAAATTGGTCTGTAATTTCCTCTCTTTGTTGTGTCTTTGTGTGGGTGGGTATCAAGGTAACTGTGACTTCCTACAATGAATTGGGCAATGCTCCTTCTGTTTCTATTTTGTATAATACTTTGAGGAATTAACCTTTCTTTGTAATTCTGGTAAAATTCTACACTAAAACTATCTGGCCCAGGGTTTTATTTTGTAGAGGGGCTTTTAATGACTGCTTCTATTTCACTATGGATTCTAGGTGTGCATAAATTGCTTATCTGTTCTTGATTTAATATTTTTTCTCTTTTTAGATTTTTCTAATTTGGATGAGTATAGTTTTTAAAAGTGTGTCCTTAAGATTTTCAGATTTTCCTATGTGTCTGTTGTTATGTCACCCTTTTCCTTTCTGAGTTAGTTAATTTTGATACTGGTTTGTTAATCCCACTAATTTTCTCATAANACCAACTCTGTGTTCCATTGATACTTTGTACTGTTCTCTGTTTCTATTCCATTGATTTCAGTCCTGAGTTTGATTTGTCTTGTCAGCTAATCCTTTTGCATGTGATTTCTTTTGGTTTAGCACCTTCAGGTGNGCTTTAAGTTGTTAGAATGNGATCTCTCCAGTTTTGTTGTTTGTATGTTTGTTTTAAGTATGCACTTAGTGCTATTAATTAGCCTCTTAGAGTCACTTTCATTGTATTCCATAAGTTTGGGTATGCTGTGTATACTGTGTTTGTATGCTGTGTATTCATTTTCATTGAATTCTTGAAAGTCTTAATATTTTTTCTTTATTTGTGTCTTGACCCAGTTAGCATTCNGTAGAGAGTTGTTCGGTTTCCATGGGTTTGTAAGTTTCTTGTTTCTTTTGTTGATATCCAGCTTTAGTCCTCCCTGGCCTGATAAAATACAGGGAGTTATTTCAACTTTCTTTTATCTGTCAGAACTTGCTTTGTGTCCAAGTAAGTGGTAAATTTTATCAAGAGTTCCATGAGGTACAGAGATGAATGTGTATGTTTTGTGTATTTGGGTGAAATGTTCTATAAANATCTCTTAGGTCCATTTGGTTTATATTGTCTTTTAGCTCTAGCATTTCTCTGCTTAATGTTTGTTTAGATCAATGGTTCTCAACCTTCCTAATGCTGTGACCCTTTAATACAGTTCTTCATGTTGTGGTGACCCCCAACCATAAAATTATTTCTACTACTACTTCATAACTGTGATTTTGATACTGCTCTGATTCATAGTGTCAATATCTGTATAACCCAATAGTCTTAGGTGACCGTTGTGATAGGATTATTTGACTTCCAAAGGAGTTTCAACACACAGGTTGAGAACCCTAGATGACTGTTTCGTTGATGAGAGTAGGGTATTGAAGTTTCCCACTGTCAGTGTGTGAGGGTCAATNTAAGATGTAAGCTGAAGTGGTGTTTCTTTTACAAACATGTGTGCCCTTGTGTTTGGGGCAGGATGCTGAACATTAAGAAAAAAGTGTTAGCCATTTGAGATGTTTTCCTTTGAGAACACTCTGTTTCATTCCATGTCCTAGTTTTAAATGGGTTGCTTGTTTTCTTAGTGTTTAAGTTTTTATAGCTATTTGCATGCATTTTTTTATTTCTGGGATTATAATATAAATATATCAATTCTCCTTTTTCTTTTCTCCTTCCAAATCCTCCCAAAAAGCGCTCTGTTCTCTTTCACATTCATGTCCTCATTTTTCTATCAATTTTTCTGACATGAATATATGTATTTTTATATATATAACATCATGTGTTATAATATATATTTATCCACATATGTATAACATATGTATATATACAAGTATTCATATATATATATATATATATAAACTGCTCCACAGTTTGTGTAATATTACTCCTATGTATGTTTTCAAGGCTGACTACTTGGTATTGGATAATTGATCAGAACAGTATGTTCTTTCCCAAAGAAAATAATTTCTCCTGCTCAGCATTCCTTAGTCACTTGTAGTTCTTGTATATGGTTGATGCTTCTTGAGTTTNCTCTTTGGTATGTCTATTGTTGTCCTTGTCCAACCCATGTTAAGGCAGTCATGCTGATGAGACTTTATGGATGTAGCTTCTGACATTACTAGGAGACACAGTCTCCGCAAACTCCTCAATCCTCTGGCTCTTACAGCCTTTCCTCTCCTCTTTTCAATGGTTCCTGAGGCTTAGGTTCAGGGTTTTTTATATGCATCCTTTGGNTGTAGTTTTTCTCTAATGACATTCATTTGTTTCATTGAGAAGTTTCCTTAATAAGGGTTATAAACAATGAACATAATATATTCATGTATGAAAACATTGCCTGCTCCCCTATTCATATGTACTATTTTCTGTTATCAATTAAAAGTAAAGTATATACATTAAATTAAATTAAAACAAATCAAGTTAGAAACATACTGTATCCTCTAGATAAAAGGTTTGGAGTGAGAATAGTGACAGTGATAAAATTTCATATTTAGGGAACTTGCTGTGGTGTTGGTAGACAGAGGAAACATGGCACAACTGTGATGGATTGAAGACTCCTTGCTGCCTGAGGGAGATGAATGGACCAGGGAGTGAAAATTAAGTTATTGGAGCCTGCTTCAAATTTAATTATTTGTTGGAGGAACTGGGTAGATAGGGATGTGCAGCCTGAGCAGAAGCATCACTGGGTAGATTGGGAGCTTTCCATTCTGAATACATCAAACCTAACTTCTCTAACTTTAGATAGTTCCTTAGGAAAGATGCCTCTCCAATAGGTTTGTCCTGTTTTAGACTGTCAGTGTTCTCATAGAACTGTCCAAAAGAGCTTTCTCACCTGCCTTCACCCTCACACCTGCACATTCTTCCACAAACGCATTGAGAGTGTTCAATGTTATCAGAGTGCTAGCTATTTCCTTATTCCAAAATGCTAAAATATGCCCAATATTCCATATTTCAGGCAGTTTTCATGCAGACCTCAGTGTTCGTGTAAAGATAAAAGTGAAAAGATAGTGGACTGCATCGTGAACTGAGTCAGGATCAGGAGAAAAATGCAAGGAAAGAAGGAAGGAAGGAAGGAAGGAGAAAATAATAGAAAGCAAAGGAAAGTGAAAACAAAAGAGACTGTTCAAATATCTTAGAGGTGGAGACATGGAAAGTGAGGGAGTTAAGTCTACCGTATGTTCTCCTTGAAGAAAAAAAAAATTCCTCCCTTAAAAGAAAAACAAAGTCCTCATCCTGCATTCTTGATTTCATACAGAATTACCTGAAAATTTTCACAGGCACGACTAATCTCTGTGGGTATTACCGATTTCTAAAGTAGGTCACTTTGAAATAATTCTTTATAAATGTCCTTCTGCTTCTTCCAAAGACTACTNCNATAAAAATAATGTAAGATTTACAAGTAGCTCAATGCCAGCTTTTCATAAAAGGTAATTCTTTTAAACTATTCTCTATGCTTGGTCAAACGAACAAACTCTCTAAGCTGTGAGGATGAGGCAGGGAAGCAAAGGGTGACTGTTCCAACACTGACTCTTGACTGGTGTTGTTTATTGCATGCAAGTTCGTGTAATTCCATTGGTAGAATTTCACAGCCAGAATAATGAGCGAAGCAGATGGCATAATCATTTATTAAAAAATCAGCCACCTTCTCATATATATGTATTGGCTCTGATTCTAGTTTTTGAGATTTGCATTTTAAGTGATTAAGGACCTGGTGAGACAGGATGAAANCCTCATTAACAAAGAAATGTCTTTGGGCCTCTACCTGAAGGGAATGTGTTGGTATTGCTACCTCATAGCCCTCAGTTTATGTATCTGCTGATTTGTTCTATCTCTGCTTACTTCAAAGTATTTCNACCACATTAAGTCATCCTTTAAATATAAAAGTTAACAGAATACAAAATCAAACATTTTATTGTGTCCTGAAATGGATAACTCAGAAAATTTCCTTTTTGAAGTGTCTGTTATCTGTGACAATGTGTGATANGTAAGGACTTGTCTTGATTCTGAGGTGTGAAAGCATAAACTAGTGCAATTACTTTTTATTTATTTATTCACTTACTGCAATTCATTATGAGAGCTAACATATCAGGCTTGTTTGTAAACTGGTGTGCTGTGTTCAGCCTCTGCTTTGAAGTAAGACACTGAGAGCAGTGGGATGGTAGAAATCATATCTCCTCACTGTACATAAACCAAAGGCATGATAATAATTAAGACTTAATCAGAGTGTTCTCCAACTGCTTTCCCCATCACTGTTGAGGTAATAATACCAATATAGATTAAATAGCAAATTGCAACAAAGTAAGGCAACACCATCATAAAAAGCAATATTGATGTATCAGAGAATTAGGTAAACTTAGTCAATGAAGCATGACATCTCATTCANATTAACCTCCAGCAGGGCCCTCAGTCCCAGGCATTGATCCAATCCTTTGCTTGCCTAAATGTTTTCCACCTTCTAAGCAGCTGCTTCCCTCTTTACTAAAGTATCACATCACATATACAGACTTGCATCATTTTTCTGTTTTACTAGATGATATCAAGAGAAATGAATCACTGGTTTAAGAAGAATATATTTTTAAAGCTGTATATTTATGTATAAAAATAACATCGAAGCAGTTAAAATTAAACACACAAGAATAGCATCCAGAGATTTTGGACACTTTTATTTCCCCCTTTACCTCTGAATGGTATAAATATAACAATATCATACTGACTTGCCAGGATAGTGGGATATTCAGAGCACATGCATATATCTTTCTAGGTGCTAGTTAGATATGAATAGAATAATGGTCTGTTGTGCATGAATGTTGACACCTACACTCAGATATCATAATATACTATATTTCTGTGATATTCTTTTTATCAGTACAGAATATATTCTGAACAACATTCTTAAACTGCCTCTATGACAACAGACAGATATTTAATGGTGGTAGTCTGAATGAAGATGGCCCCATAGACTCATAGGGAGTGCCATTATTTCTGTTGTGACTTTGGAATAGATGTGGCCTTGTTAGAGTAAGTGTGTCACTAGTGGGTGGGCCTTAAGNTTTCAGAAGCTCAAGCCAGGCCTATTGGCTCCCTGTCTCTTCATGACGCTGACTGATCCACGTATAGACATCTCCAGCTCAATGTCTGCTGATATGTCACCNTGTTTCCTACCATGACAATAACAGACTAAATCTCTGTACTGTAAGCCAGTCCTAGTTAAATGTTTTCCTTTATAAGAGTTGCCATGCTCATGGTGTCTCTTTATATCAATCAAATCCTAACTAAGACAATGACCCAGAGAATATCTTTATATTATTTTCTTAGTAAAGGATACTGTGAGACAAAATTTTGACATTATTTTCATTATATTCTAAGTATTTGATATCACTAAAATGCTCACATTAAATCAAGATCAGTTTTCTTGGATTAAAATACTGTGAGCAGGCTATACAGAACTCCCACTCAAATCAAAATTTCTATATGGATTAAATGATTTTTTTTTTTGTATTTCTCTCTCTATACCCCCTCCTCAGCCCTATCAATAGGACAAGAACAATAAAACAGGTAAGCTAAGCTTTTCATTTGCTTTGATGATCTTCTAATTCTCTGTCCTTGAATCCCTTCCCAGAGCTATCTCATCCTTCAGGTCTCTCACCTCCAGACCTCCAAATGTTCATGGTCCCTAGATTTCAAGAATGGATTATCCATAAATGGTCTTTAACAATAATAATGAAGGGGTAAGATGTTTTTGTTCCTTCGAAGATACAATTTAGATTCCTTGGCCCAGTTAAAGATGAAAAAATTCTACCATTATTAATAATACCTGAGGAAAATTGTGTAAGAGGTTTTATTGCCATGTTTAGATAA